>KK121884.1:166131-189050 GCA_000611955.2 Stegodyphus mimosarum | reverse complement strand
ATCGTAACGGTGTCGTTCAGTGATGTGTTCTTGGCGGTAACGGGTACCTGGAGCTCTCCATATGAAAGTCCGGCAAGAATCAGACTGAAAGCTAAACCTGGACTCGTCGGAAAACATCACACAAGCCCACTGTTGCGGTGTCCTTAATGCATGCTCTCTACTCCAGGCTAACCTCAGGCGACAGAGAATTGCAGTAAGTGAAACGCATCTGACAGGTCTACGAGCATATAGGCCCATCTGCCCTAAGCGTCTGTACATGGTCTGCCTTGAAATTGTCGTACCTGTGGCTGAAGAGAGCCGACGAGACAGGTCTGAGGCTGTGCTCCGCCTGTTTCTTTTGGCAGTAACTGCCAAATACCGGTCCTCATTCGGCGTTGTAACTCTAGGGCGACCTGTACTGTAACGTATACTCACATTACCATCATCTTGGAATCGTTGCCAAAGCCTGGAGATGACACTCTGGGCAATTCCAAGGTCGTCTGATACTTCCAGTTGGGTACGCCCACATTCCAGACGGCCGATAATTCTACCACGTAAAAAATCATCCAAATGTGTCCTTTGTGTCATAACTATTCAGATATTGCACTGAAATGCTTATAAAGCGCCTGCGAACAATTTTACTTCTTTGCCTGTATTCCTTATATATCACTCCCGTCATTGTGACGTACCGTCGGTGTCATCTGGTTACTTTCTGAAATTTGCATATGATTCTGGAAGATGTGTTTAGTGATTTTACAGGTGATATATTTATTTTAAAGTTCGGTTTCAGCGTGACTCCGAATTATCCTTAATTTATGGACATGAGTGAATTTAAACATAATTTTGTTGCGTTTCCCAGTGCTGTCACATAAATATGTATAATGTAACCTGAAAAATAAATATTAAAATTAAATTTGCAAATGGACGAAACATTTTATTACAACTTTACGAAAATACGAAATGAAGAGGACTTTAAAAAGCATTCTTACGTAGATTCAGTATTAGAATCACATCTTCTAATCTCGAAAGAAACTTTACAATATTTTATTAGCAATTACTAAAGCTTTATCATACGTTTTACTTCAATAAGGTTAAAAACTTACATCCAGCCTTCGAAATTCCATTTTTTTACTATCATAATTATTTTCCGAACACAGCATGTCATTTAATTAATCACCAAACAACACGTGTAAGCTTTCATAGAAACTTACCCTTGAGGAAATATAAAGGATTGATAAAAGCACCTCCTTTATCGATGCTCGAGAGCTCTAAGCTATAAATATCCCATCGCGAAACATTAATTTAAGCGACATTTATTCATCGTTAAAGTGTTTCGATAATGCACGAAATATTTTGCAATTAATGGCGCAATAATGAGTTTTGAGATTCAATTTATTGGTTTTTTTCGTCAAAAATTGTCCATTTTATGCTAAGACTGCCCCAAAAAAGTTATTATTAATAAAGTTTTCGCATTAAAATCAATAACTGCGGCCACTCAAATGCTCAAGTATTAAATATTTGTTATTCTACCAACGCATATAAATGGGTATTTATTCTGTTTTTATTCCGTGCTAACAATGAATGTGTGATGCATACATGTACTTGTGTGCAGTAAAGGTAATAAATAGGAAAGAAAATTGGACATTATTCTAATTACCTACAAAAAATAATGGAAATAATTGTATTTTGTAAGCAGTTTTATAGATAACCTTCATAATGCGAAAAAAAATATGTGCAGCTATATTCAGCATTTGTAAGGTCCTTGAGACTCCTTTGGTTTTTTCTAAATCGATTTTTGTCCCAAAAGTCTTTAATGTCGACCAAACCCGGCAGGATGTCCTTAATTTTAATCATCTGAAATTTTTGTCTGTTTCTACGACTTCCATTTTGAATACGAATTAGCATTTTGGACAAATATTTTTGATGATTCATTGATAAATATAGCTGTTTTTTTACTGATTGAATATGCTCATGGATTATAATTTGTTCCTATTTCTAACACAGGGTGTTTATGAAGTCTCTATACTTTTTTTGCGAAATACGTTCTAATTGCAATTTCTTTGGAGGTGATCTGAAAGAGTGCTGTCAACAGAGGAAAGAATAACCATGGTTTGTTCCCGTACGCATGGATTAACGTACCAACAGGTGCAGGAGGACTTCGCACGCAAATTTAGAAAACAAACCCCTACCAGAGCAGATATTAAAACTTTAGTAAAATTCAAACGAACTGGTAGCGTTAAAGATGAAGACCATTCTGGACACTAAGATTCAGCCGGAAACTCGGTATTTCATATAATACTGTTTGGAAAATTCTACGCTGTCGTTTAAACAAGGATACCTACCACGTTCAAACTGTGCATAAGCTTGAAGCCGAGGGCTATGCCGCTGGGAAAGTCATGTGTTGTGATTTGTTGGAAGTTGTGGATAATGAGAACTTAGTGGAGAATGTTCTCTTTTGCGAAGAAGGCACATTCCATTTCAGCGGCCATGTTAATAGGCATAATTGCCGAATGAGGGCTAATGAACAACCAAATGTGATATATGAATCTCAGGAAGCCACACCTAAAGTGAATGTATGGATTGGAATAACTATGCTCTGTGGACCTTTCATGTTTGCAAAAAGGCCCACCATCGAGAGATTTATCTCGATATGTTGCAACAATATTTTGAGCCACAGGTAGTATCCGATGGCATTATTGACACTGTTGTCTACAAAAACATAATGTGGCTCCTCCCCATTTTGCCATTATTGTGCGTAATTATCTTAATAAAATCTTTCCTCCGTGGCTCTAAATGGTTTTGGACTCCATAATCACCAGACGTAACTCCCGTAGAATTTTTTGTATGGGTTTTTTTCAAATCAAAAGTGTACCGAGAGAAACCTGGCAGCATTGAACAATTAAAGCAGCTGCTGCAGCTGAAATTGCACTAATAACTTTACGCAGGGTGTTCCGGAATGTAGTGGAAAGGTGGCAATTGTGCCTAGACACTCAAGGGGGGCGTTGAATTGTACTAATTTAGTGTTCTATTATGTTGCATTTTTATGTAAATCTCTACATATAATAAAACAAAGAGTCTGTGTGTGTGTGTGTGTGTGTGTGTGTGCGTGCGTGCGTGCGTGTGCGTGTGCGAGCGTGCGTGCGTGTGTGTGTGTGTCTTTCGTTCGTGTTGCGAGTAAGCTAATAGACCCAGGGCCACGAAATTTGGTACATAGGTGTATCTACACAAGATCCAGTGCACCTCGAAGCGATTTTTTCGAAATTCGAATTAGAATGTTTTTTATTTTATGTTTTGTGACCAAATCGCGTCATTTTGACACATAATGGACTACAGGAAAGCGAGATTTCACTCTATACATTTCATTTTTACATCGTCGTGAAGCGTAGACACTTAGCTATTTTACGAACTTAAAATAAATTTCGTATTTCAATAAATCGATTAAATACGAATTTATTTAGAAAGGTGAGCTTAACACCTTTTCGGCGGAATTTTTTAAAAAAAACTTATTTTAAAAAATGTTTCGTTTATTTTCCTTTGATTTTTGGACACGTTGAACTTTATTCCTTTCGATTCCTTTTAAAAAAGAATTTTGGAAAAATAATAATATTTTGTATTTTTTTAAACTTTTTTAAATGAAGCTTCCGAATACCCTTCTCGCATCTCAGATATTTTAAAATGTAGTTTTGGCAACAATTTTCCTTTCTTATTGTTGTTGATAGATTTTTGATGAAATTGCATCATTTTGAATAGTTTCATTCTTTTAAAAATTTCGGTTTGGCAACAATTTTTCATCGTATTTCTTATGTTACTGTTTTTAAGAGACTGAAAAGTTTAAGAAATTAAAAAGTTGTTTCTTTTTGCAACGGTAAATTGTTTAATTACTTTATTAGGATAATTAACATTTGTATCGAGGGATATTGCTTATTTCATTGTAATATTACGTTTTACTTATATACAATTTTAATTATAAAAAAGTTTGGCACGATATTTTTTAATCTGTTTAAGTTCTTAATTTGTTTTTACCATTTGAGTTCTTAAGATTTTGCAAAGGGAAGTTGGTTAATTTATTTATTATGATAAGTAATATTTGTATTAAGGGATACTGCATATTTCATTTTCCTTTTTTTATATATAATACATTTTTATTGATTTCGTTTTTGATAAAGCTGTTCTGCAGAGTAAAATTCTGCGCGAAATGTTTTGTTTTTTGAGTTTCTTTTATGTTAATTTGTGCTTATTTCACTGTAAGATATTGAAAAGTTATGCATGATTTTTTTGCATGAGCCAGTGCACCTCGAAGCGAGTTTTTCGAAATTCGAATTAGATTTTTTTTTTACTTTTATGTTTTCTGACGAAATCGCGTCATTTTAAGACATAATGGGCTGTAGCAAAGCGAGATTTCACTCTATTGAACAGTTTAAGAAATTGAAAGATTATTTCTTTTTGCAAAGGTAAATTGTTTAATTAATTTATAGATCTATATTTAAAAGGACGAATCTTTCTGTGTGTGTGTAGGTGTCTTTTGTTCGTACTGCGCGTAAGCTAATAGACCCAGGCCTATGAAATCTGGTACACAGGATGCATCTAGACAAGAGCCAGTGCACATCGATTTTTCAAAATTCGAATGAGTTTTTTTTTTAAATGAAATAGTATCAAATTGATGATTTTCTCTCATTATATGAACAACAATGGCACGTAGCCATTGTTGCTGATATCAGCACTATTGCCACCCGGAAAAATGAGGGCGATAATTCTGTGCAGTTTAAGGCAGCAGGAAGTTGGTTAATTTATTTATTAGGATAATTAATATTTATATTAAGGGATATTGCTTATTTCATTGTATGCTTGTTATATGTAATGCATTTTTAACTGAATTTTTTTCCGTTGTTGTTTGTTTCTTTTTCGATAAAATTGTTCTGCAGAGTAAAATTCTGTGCAGTTTTCAAATTTAATGTTTGGTGTTCTCTTTAGGCATTTTCCGGTTCACTTAAAAGCCAGACGAAGGCTGGCCGCGCAGCGGCTAGTAACTTATATTTCAGAATAAAGCCTGTTAAAGCAGAAAGGTATAGAGACTGTGCATAATTTTTCTATCCACCAGTTTTTGTCTCCATCGGACAACGCCTTCTTGGTGCGTCTTTTTTTTTTGTTATAATTTTAACAAAGTACGTAAACTTGATTTGGCGTTATTATCGCTTATAACAAACAAATATGCCACATTTCAAAACGCACCATTATGTAAATTGACGAATATCTTGGGAAATGTTTAATAAAAATCTCTGTTTTTTGCAGGCATAGTTGGAAAATACATCTACTTGAAGATGATAGCAAAACGTTTACAGGATACAATTCAAAAATATTTTCGGAAAATTTATAAAAATCACTAAAAAATACAAATTTTAAAAGCAAATAAGATTATTTTTTGCGAATTTTATTTGGATTGAACCTTAATTTCGAATTGTAAAAGAAGGAATCAAGGACATTTCAATAAAACAAGAGTTATTAGTAAATATATACCAAATCCAATAAACACATAGGAGCTGAGATTTTGAGAGGTAATTTTTTAGAAACTACTTGCGCAATTTTTAAAAAACTTGGAATTTTGCCACAATTTAAATTTTGCCAATCGACCCAGCATTACGCGAGATATAGAACTCTTCACTTTTTTTGTGTGTGTGCAAATGTGTACCTAGTACAAAATCATTTGAATTTTAATTGTTCTGTTTTCTGTATGTTCTTGCAAATTTATCTACAATGACCAGATCTAAGCATATTTTGATAGTTCTGTTTGCGATGATGGTTTAATTAACAGGCAGCGCTGTGCAGTGTTCAAATTAAATCATTTAATACCCTTTAATAAAGGTAATTAGTGCCGCAGTTTGCTGTGGCTTAAACAAGATCAACAGTACTAAAATGAAAGGGAACAAGAACACCCGCTGTGAGCTATCGAACTGGAACAGGGAAACTGAAATAAAAATCAAAAAGTGCCATGATCACAAAGTTTCCTCAAATTCCCCGGGAATGATGTCCCGTTATCGGGAAAATATACCCAGGAGGTGTCTGGGGGGTGAGTGGGTAAGAGAGTGCAGACAGTTCGTATCGATTCAGGAGCGAAGTTTTCAACTGGATTCAACTACCCTTACATCCTAGTTGTTGGTGTGATCATCTTTTGTGCTGCGAGCTGAATTGGATTGCCGCTTCGTGTTTCTGCCAACCCTCGAAGATGAATGATTCTCCCTTGATTTGATTTTACGGCACTGAATATTTCTTTTGTTGCCTTACTAGAAGTTAGAACAAGAAGGTTATATGACTCTGCTTAGAGGGAAATCTATACATTTCACTTTATGCGTTTCTGCAGTGAAAGATTTTGGGTTTCCCAATAATTGAGTGCTATTGAGATTCGGATATTTTTAACTTCTCTGTAGTGACATAGGCTGTAGACTGTAAGAATCATGAAAATATAAGCTATTAAAACATAAAATGTACTTTTATTGACATTATACAGAGGCTGTTCGCACATTTTTTAGACGATGTATATTGTATTAACAAAACTAAATTACATAAAATTCTTGTGTTTTAAATGTTCTATTTGACATCCCTTATTCTGAACTATCTTTCGACACCGCAATTTCCAGGATAATAATGCCTTTTGAAGTGTCAGAAGAGGTAATCTATCCCATTCCTCCCGAGCAGCTTTCCAGAGTCCTGCTAGGGTTTTGGGACAACGTTTGGATAATGCAGTTTTTAAAAGTCCGAAATCACAAATCCATAGGTGACACATCGGGATAGTAGGGATATATGTGAAGGGTGTGGCCTTGATACCAGTTTTTTGTTCCATTTCCTTTAGGAAAAATTTAGTGGATTTTGATGTGTGACTGCTAGCTTTGTCCCGATGGAGTTTCACAGATGGATGGCACTGTGGGTAAAGCGATGGTATTTCATTCAGAAAAAGTGGCGATAAAATATCTTCCTGATAGTATTTGGAGTTAATCTTGACATTTTTTGGCACTCTCTTTATTTTTAACTTGCCATTATAAGAAAAACCAGCAACAATCATGAATCATTTAGAAAATCTTTCTTTCGATTCTTTGGACCATGTACTTAAATTTTTTCTCCCTTTTATGATAATAAATGGCTCTTTTTTTGTTACAGTCATCTAAATATACCCATGCTTCATCTATTGTGACAATTGTTTTCCATTTTTCTTTGGATAAATGCTTCTCATACAGAATTCTGCAGCGTGTCCTACGTTGAGCGATGTGCTTTGGAAGAAGACGATGCACGTTGCGTTTTTTCGCTTTCTTAAGATTTAAATCAACGTTTATCATTTCGCTTACAGTGGACACCGAGCATTTTAATGATTTTGCGACTGTCCTTTGACTTTGGGGATTTTCTTTTAACATTAAACAACGTACCTTTGCAATAGTCGAAGATGTCCGTTTTTTCCTCGGATACTTGTTTGGAATTTTTGTCCCACTCGAGGCTCCAATTGGACGTTTTTTTCCTTTCTTGTTGATGATATTACCTATTGACGCTTTAGATATCACAAACCCATGACTGTCACATCGTTTTTGGATAACGGAGTATGCATATTTCTCTTCGGAAACAGCGTAAATGTTTCGAACCACTGTTTTGTTTAATTCGCCATTTTGAAAACAAAACTTTCAAGCCACAGACGATGATTTTGACATTTAAAAACATAGTAAAATTACAATTACTTCTTTTGCAGCAAATTAGTTTTTATCACCGCTTACCAAAATCGTCTAAAAAATGTGCGAACAGCCTCTGTATAACGTATATTTTAAGGGGATAGTGGACGATGATTTTAGCAAAAATCGACCAAAAATTGGGAAATAGAAATTTCATATGATAATATTCTATGGTTTTTAACTCTATCGTCTACAAAAAAACACTTGTGTGTAAAATTATTGTTAAAGATGTTGTAAGCATTTAAATACGCTTGTTTACCTTCCTTTTTCTGACATTTAAATGTCAGTAAATTTTTCTACAATTTTATTATTAGTTTCTATCTGCATTATTAGCAAAAAAATATACACAAAACAATGTAAAATCTTTTATATTAAATAAAATCACGTATTTGAACATACTGAGAACTAAATATTAAAGGTAAGCATAAAAATATTCTTAAAAAGTATTTTTCTCATAATGAAATATTCGTGACTATTACATCTTCAAAATGCTCCATGCGCTTTAGTTTTAAGTTCAAAATGACTAATTTGTAATTTAGATTCCCGTTTGTACATGTAACAAACCTTAGTAGGCATATTTGAATGCAAATTCATTACGGGGATAAAAGTCCAATTACAGTGTATCAAAGTGAGAAATTTTGTCCAAAATTTAGGTATACGGGAAATAAATATTAATAAAAAACTAAGATTTTATGCAGTTCATTAATTTATACCAAATTGTGTTTGTAATGCATTTTCAATAAAAATAAATCAAAAATAGCAAGAAACAGGAAAAAATTAAGTCGCATGGAGCTTTCGAAAAAAAATTAAAAAGAAATTAAAAAAAATTAAATTGCAATGAGCCAGAACTTTTTTCAAAGCTATTTGTTATAATTGTGGTAAAATATATATGCTGGCAAAGTTTCGTATCTCTATGACAGTAATCAAAAAAAAAATTAGAGTTCTACTGTCTATCTGTTGTGTAGAATCTGGAGAATAGTGACTGCACCGAAGAAGGGTTAAAACTACCCTTTATTATATTCTTTAACTTATTTACAGTGCGCCAACTCGACGCTAACATACTACGCCTCTGCTTGGGCGGTAACTGAAACAGTAGAATCAGCTCAAAATTGAAGATATTCACAAGTAATAGAATTAAACTACAGGGCTCATATAATCTTGTATCCTATAGCGCGTAGATGAGTCTAGTGGCAGCAAGATAATAGCTGTTAAGCCACGTCTAATCAGCAATCAATGCTAAGCCGAAGCTTGCGTTACAAACACGCACAGAGTTTTCCCAGACTCTCTGACTTTCCCTTCTAGAACTCGATATTTCAACTTTTTCTCCCACTGGTAGAATTTGCGTTCCTTACGCGCGCTACCAAATTTAAATATTCTGGCCCTGGCAATTAAGGCAATGAAGGCTTATAGGAAAGAGCTTAAAATTAAATTTAACTGGCTATTTAAAATAAATATAAATCCCTACAAAGTATTTGAATGTCTACTGTCCCTTTAAAGGGACAATTAGTTTATTTTAGTTTTTTAAGCTTTTGTGTTTTTAACAAGAAATTTTTGTACATATTTATAGCATCAGTTTGTAAAACATATGTTCCAAATTTCAATTTATTTTAAATTACCAATTTTTAAAACAAATAGTTAATTATTTTAATTATAGATTTAAATGCTCCTTACGCTCTAATTTTCAATATATTTTTCTAATTTTTCCTTTAAGTTAGTTATAAAGACTTGACAAAAGCTTCTGTGTATCCGTTATTGAATAGGATGAATCAGAAATTTTTAAAAAGGATTTTTGAGAATTTATACCCTGTTTTCGGAAAAATGTCATCTTTTGTTAAATGTTATCACAAGTTTAAATTTCTTAATAGCCTCATATCCAAAAATGCCTTCACAGATCTACTGTAACATATAACAAGATATTTTCTTCCAAATATTATTCATTTTTAACTAAAAATGTGACGCATGGAGCATTTTCGAAACATACGAATTGAGAAAGAATTTTGTTTTGAGAAAACCGGATTTAAAGTTTTCTTCAAACTTACCTTTAATATATGGTCATTAGAAACAGAAAATTAACTTTAAATATAAATTTGTAAACACTAGATAACATATCCGTATCATTTAACTATTTTTAATATCATAGTATTAATATGACAAAAATGAACATATCGCAAATTGGTATGTGATTCGAAGTTATAGGTAGAAACAATTTATGTATTTGTATCCAATGAAACTTTTAAAATTCACCTGCACCTTATGTGTGACCTAAATTTGTTACATTTACGTTATCTTTCAATGCTTTACAATATTTTTTACTATTTCTGTTTTTTTTTCCAAGCAACTAAACTTCTCTTTTTGCTTTGCTACAAGAACTTTGATCACACGTTTTTGCAATGAGCAGGGAAAACGAGTTTGTTTCCTTCTGTTCTATGCGTATAGCATTTACGTAACCAAAGTTAAATTCATAGTTCTCAATACTGACATTTCTAGCCTTTTCTTAGAAATAAACACTTCTTTTGGACAGAGATATAAATTATAACATCAGTAAATACCTGTTGAAATACATTTTTTTTTTTACATTTTCTCCAAAATTTAAAGGGCAAGGTTATTCATGAATTTTAAATGCTTGTAACTTCTTTAAAAATTAGAATATTTGAAGTCGGTTTTTTGCATACGATTTAGTTATGTATATGGAATATTACGAGGGTAAAAAACAAATTGAATATTTTGGTTTAGCTATTTAAACGTCCACTGTCCCCTTAAGACAAAATGTAAGCGTTGTACGTACATGCAAAGTAGTACGTACAAAAATGTGGAAAACTAAAAGATAAAATCATACATTTTATAACTATATAAAATAGGCAACAGGAAAATACAAAATTACATAAAATGTACGAATTAGTAGAATGAAACCAAATATTTTTTTACTTAAAAAAACTGTAAATCTTTTACATCAGACGTTTCCCTTTACAGTGGCTCCGCCTCCGCTTGAGGAAATTAAAGTAATTAAAAATTTGGCGTCAATAAACTTCTAACAGGTAATAAGCATTTTCTTTTAAGCCTGCAAAAACATTTAGTGCGAATAAGCAATAATAAAAAAGAAGTTTTGATAAAACAAATAATGGATTTAATATCTGAATGTTTGGAATAAAAACTATTATTACTACAATTACCAAAAAACTTTAACAGTACTTTAATTTTTCAACCATTCCCTGATTATCTTGTATATTTACTGAAAAGAAAAATATCTACAGAATTATGAACACTTTTCCTAAGAAAATTTGTAATAGAACGAAAGCTGTTATTCGCATCTGATATGCATAGGGCATAAACATTTTAGCGGAGTTGTGTTTTATTTTAATTACAGGCATATTAATTCTGAAATATTATTTAAAAAATAATTACTACGCAATTACATTAATTACATTAATAATCTTGAGACTTGATTAATATATTTAAGATTAATATATTAAGGAGAAAGAGTTAAAAAATTTTCTTGAATTCTTGAAAATTTCTGTTAATGATTAGGCTTCATAGAAATTTATAAAGTTCAAGAATTAACAGTTAATGAACCTAGAAGGAAAGTTCTTTCGCAGTTACAAATAACATTATAGTAAGAATACGAAACTGTACTATTATAAGTATTTTCTGCGCTAACCAATATAAAAATGGAATGGCAAATGTTATGTTATTTCCTAAGTCCTAAGATTTTCAGATTTAGTAATGCGAAGCTACAAAGAAATCATCTAATTTAGAATATTCTCCCCTCCTGTGTTCTTTTTATTGAACTTTTATGTTCTATGTAACAACCAATGAGAAGCGAGTATGTTTTGCTAAAACGCTGTAAATGAGCCATGAAGTACTTCACTGTGTGTTGCTTTTTGTAACTCGGAAATGTGTTTGATGGAGGATTGTTGTTTCTTTTATACTGCTGGAAAGCAAGGAATAAACTTTTATGCTGAAGGACTATGTAGCCAGAGATTATAGGAATTCTAAGAGCAAACACTATATATTTCTTCTAATTTTCGATGGATCTGAATCTATTTCGAATATTAACTGGGTTAAATCATAGGTACTGGTAATTCTTGCGTCTTGGTACACTGTTTACTTAGTGGGAAAAAATATTGCTTTTGATTTTGAGTTTAGATTATGAGGTATTTCTCCTGCCTTCTTAGCATGCCTTCGTGGTGTAATAGCCAGTACAATCTGCGCACATTCGGGAGGTTCGAGTCGCGGCCAGGGCATGGCACATTTTTTTCAACTTCCTGACGTCAAAACGTAACCTTGTAAGGTTTATCCTAATTTTATCAACAATTATTTTAAGTTTATGCATCTTTTCTATTTTTCTAGTTTCAGCTTACAATTTCCTACCAGAATGCAATTTCAGAAGCGCACTAAATGCAAATGAATAAAGAGTAGTATTGAAGCCGATGTTTCACCGACTTCGTGAGAGAAAGTCTGAGTTACTGACTAGAGCGCGTTCGCCTTTTGGCTACGTCTCTCTTAGCTGTGCTACGCTCGGCCATACTTTAGGCCCTTGTTTGGCTTCGCCGATTTAATTAAGATTTAGGGGCCAACTACTTAGATCTTGATAGCTTCGGCTATATCTTCACTCTGCTTTAGTTAAGCTTAGTTTAGTTCAATTTTATAATTATTTAAGATCAAGCCCAAGTGGAGGCTTTGCTGTACGTTCCGAGTTAGGAACTGATTGTAATTATTCTGAGAAATAAAGAGTAGTTAAATCTTCTCAAGTCTTCTTAAGTCTTTGTTAACACACTTAAGCGATTATACGTTTGTTAGAGTTTGTGAGGTTCTAGAATTGAACACTGAATTAAATAAGTAAAACCCCACAACCTAGTAACTGTAAAATGGCACCCGAACTAAAAAGGATGGTGGATGATGATTCTCCACCATCAGGATTTGGCCATAGGATCTCTTAATCCCTAGTCGCGCTTGAAAGACGGAGTATATAACGTATTTCTTCTGCCTTCTTAGCATGCTTTTCTTGGTGTAGTGGTCAGCACGCATGGCGCGTATTCGAGAGGTCCGTGGTTCGAGTTCCGGCGAGGGCCTTGCTCATTTTTCAGGTTTCAAACTTAAAAAAAACCTAATGTTTCTGCATTGGCTTCCGAACTAAAGGAGGTCGTGGATGATAATTCTCCAACTTCTTTAGTTAGGGAACCAATCGCCAAATTCTGGTGGTGGATGATAATTCTCCACCACCAGAATTTGGCAATTGGGTCCCTTACTCGCCAGTCGAAATTTAAAAGGGGGAATATATACGGTATTTCTCCCACGCTTTTAGCATGCCTTCGTGATGTAGTGGTCAGCACGCTCGGCGCGTATTGGAGAGGTCAGTGGTTCCAGTCCGTTCGAGGGCACTACCCATTTTTTATTTCTCCTGCTTTCAAAAACTAGCTAATGCCACTGCAATGTAAACTTTGAAAGTAGGTTTAAATAATTTTTTTTTTGAGTTTGAAGTAGATTCAGATAACTGCTTTGTGAAACTGTGAATTTTATATTTTAACAACATTTTAACGCGCCTATTTTGCATCCGAAATATTATCATTTGTATACCATGGAATATTATCATTTGCCATTTGAAATATTAATACTAGTTATATATTAACTCTTTTTGCCGCGAAATATTATCCGCTGTATTACTTTTAAAAACTAAATAATGAATAATCGCCATAAATGTATGCATGTTTCTCTCACTGTAAAAAAAAGGCGGTGCCTAAGGCCATCCAATTTTAATAACTTAGTGTTCATCCAGAATGCGTGCATCTAGAAGCCGGAACTTTGAATTTCGAATTTTGTGTTTCGTAGTTTGTAAAACTTTAACGAATCTTCAACAAACTGAACGATTTCAAACGAGTAGTGGCAACACCGTACGAATTAAAACCTCGCTATCTGCAGCGCGCGAGGCTTTCTATCGGAAATTCTAAAGACATGCTGTTTTTAAATATTTTTTAATTTTGCTATTGAGCTGAATTTTATGTGGCGTAAGTGCAAAGAACACGATATTTAAAACACACAAAACGTTAATAATACAAACGCAAACGTTTTGCATGCCATCTTTCTACGAAAATTGTATATTGATATGATAACCTAAGAATGGACTGAGAAAAATAGAAAAATGCATGTCAACACTTAACACTTTATCGGGAATTCTAAACACATGCTTCTTTTAAAATTTTTAGCGATTTCTCTGTTGAAATGAATACGGCGTACGTGCGAAGGAAATGATGCCTGATAATAAATCTAAAATGACCGAAAAGAAATGAATTAGCAGGAGTCAGTGCAACAGCCGCCTAGAAAAACCTTAACAAAATCCTTTGGGCGGCCGTTAAAATCTGAATCCTTTCATTTTTACTTCCTGGTACGAAGTAAAATAAAGGAATTGTAAACGCGAAAAATTTCGGACATCATACGTATTTCAATGAAAATATCCATTTTGACCGCTATCGTATCCAATTTAACGATGGTTTTGCGTTTCATCTCTATGTAAGAACAGAATAAATTACTCTGTTTCCCCAAAGGGATTATAAAACTGATTTAAAATGAAGAAGTTATTTGTTTTTTCGTGGCATCTGTACGTACGTACGTATATATGTATCATGTATAATTCAAAGACGAGTGGCCTCAGAACATTGAAATTTTGCATATAAGACTGCTATAATATGTAGATGTGAACTCATTTTTGTGGTTGCAATTGGCTGCACCAAAAGTGTATAACTATATATATATATATATATCCACTCTGTTACCCGGCTCAGTGATCTGAGTTTAGTTATTCTTATTATGTCGGTAAATTGTGCATTTTTTGCTTTAAAATGATGGAATTATGTTGTTCTTATCTTCCGGTTAACGTTTTTAAACTTTAGTTAACCTGCATGTTTCAGTTGTACAATTATGAACAATTTAAGTGTGGTTTAATTGCTGCTAAGCCTTTTTTTAACCATAGCAGCCATGTTTGTTTACATTGGAAACTTAGCAGAATAGTGGATTTTTTGCCAATCCAGAGAAACTAAGCTTCGCAACAACGAAGTAACGTCTTCTTTTATTATTGCGAATTAAATCATGTTTAATTCATTCTGGAATTATCATTTAAGATATCAAAGTATCCCATATATTGAGTCAGCATGGCATCAACAACAAATTAATTCAATTTCTGCGCTTTTATTGTCTCTTTGCCGAGTGAAACCAAAAGTAAGCTTTCAATTTTGTGCACCGAAAAATCTTACTTCTTGTCAGGTGGCCGATGCTTGTTTTTGCTCAGAAACTGTAATATTAATTGTAAAAAAAACCTTCGTTTTAACTGTATTTGGTGTTTTATGTTTGACTATATGTTTCATTTTTTAATATAGATATTTCAAGCTTTTATGTGTTTCTGCCTTGTTCCGAAGTGACCACTGAACTAATAGAATGAGAAATATATTTGTAATGAAATTCAAAGAAATAAGTTTAAATAATTAGAAAGCAGGAAAATTGCGTATAATTTAATATTCCGTACCCGAAAGTCATGCGGTGTACACATCAGTTTTTTTTTCAATTTTTATCTTATTCTTTAAATTTAGAATTAGATAAACAAAACAAGACAGTTTTTACGAAGAGCTTAAATTTGTACAATAACTGCACTCAGTGATCCAAAAGAAGTAAATTGAGATATGTTGTTCAGAAAAACATTAATTGAACCAGTTTGTCTACGATCGATCTGCCACTGCAGCAGTACTTTTGTCTTTTAACTGGCCCGAAAATTACAAAATGTCTCAAGAGACACAAACTCTGCCCAAATAACTTGTTAGTGTTGTGACTTATCTGGCTTGTTTGATATCCGAAAAATCCCACGAAATTTATCATGACAAGGAAACAAAACTGTGCCTGTCGTTTGCAAGAGCCTTGGACACCATTCAGGTGACACTCATTCGACTGGAGCTTTGGCTCCACTGTTCACTGTCACGTGTATCACGTGGATTAACACCCCCACACCACCAGAATCTATCGGCGATGTAGCGCTTACGCACAGCCCGGTTCTAGCCTTGACAGTACCCGTACGGTACCTGCCGAGCCTGGACGGACCACCGAATAATCGATGGTTCTAGTCTCTGTGAAGATTAATATTACCAGAGAGCCGAGTCTGTCTAGATACGGGTCCTAGCCAGGTTGGCTCCTCCCTGCAGCTATACCCGAAAGTAGAGCCACAGTTTGGAGTTTCCCCAAGTCGGACCCCGAAGGTTGGTTGGCCGGACACATTCAGCCTGATGCAAGCCCGAGCGAACCAGAGTTAGGCTAGTTTCCAAAGCGGGAGCCACGAAGAAGCTGTGCCGACCCGAGCAGTGAGAGGCTATGTGGTGCGCATCGCTGCACGAGGTTGGACGATGCTCCTTCAAGCAAAGCCAGGTAACTTGACCCCGAGTTTCCTCCCTTAAAAAGGTCGGCTTCGGAGATCGTTCCCAGCGACCCTTTGGAGCCCCCCACCAGAGAAGACAGGGTAGACAAACGGGTCTCCTACCTATAAAAGGTCGGTTCCGGATATCATTCCCATCGACTCCTTCGGGGGCAACCTCCTCCCGTCACCATTCAGGTGACAGTGCGACTTTTCTCAGTTCCGCCCCTAATTTTGCAAATCACTCCAGGGTGTACGGATCCGAGGATCTCTCACTCCTCTTCCCCTGACACCAGTCTATAAATTTGCAAACATCCATGCTTACTCCGGGATCGAATCCCGGGCCTTTCGGTACGGCAGTAAGAGACACTAGCCACTGTAATGGTTGGGCGGCAAATAACTGGTTTTAGGATCAAAACTGTCGTAGGAGTTGCGCTGAATGTGGTTGTTATTTGATGTTTTACCAAAAAAAAAAAAACAACTCGCAGGTAAATATTTACCGATAGTAGTCAAATTTGTGATTGTCGTTGTCGTTGTTTTAAAATGTATTCACAGCTAGCCAATTAAAGGCTAACATTCGCAGAAGTTGGTTTTGATTTACACAAATTTATCAATGAGAGTACAGATTATGCTTTCACCAGGTTTTTAGCCCAAACGGCGACAGCCCTGAAGGGCTATTATTTCGTTTTGGCATTTTGCGTTGGCTCACTATAATTGCCGGTTCTTTTTTGAAATTGTTGCCACCAAATATTAGAGTCCTGTGTTATATTTAAAGAAATTAAATAACTGCATAAATGTATATAAGATTCTCACATTGTGATAAAATACGGTACCTAGAGCCATCAAATTTTCAATAACGTACGTCTAGACCCAAATATGGGCAAATCTGGAAGCACAAATTTTAAATTTATTTTATTTTGTATTTCATATTTTGTAAAACTTCAATGAATTTTTGATTAGCAAACTCAACGATTTCAAAGCGAGCACTGGCAACACTGTACGAAAAAAAAATTTATCTCCAGCGCGTGAGACTGTGTATCGGAAATTCTAAAGATATGCTCATTTTAAAATTATTTTGCGATATTGCTATTGAATTGAATTTTATGGTTTAAGTGGGAAGAACATGGTATTTAAAAATAAAGATAACACACAAAACGTTAAAAAAACGCCCCTTTGGTCGTAATGTAAAATCCGAAACCCTTCAGATTTTATTTTTTTTTCTGATTAATTTTTACGTCTATAACCACAGAGAACCTGTTTTGCCTCATTCCTCTGTTTAAGGTTAGTAGTCTGCGTGATTCTGCAAAAATAAATGTGTTATTGGTAGCTAATTGTCTTCTAAAGCACGAAGTGCTGATTTTTTTATTTGTGCGTTTATTTAAAAACTTGATTTAAATTGATTTATTGCTCATTATGAGTTCTCTAACATTTGTTTTCCGGCTTAATTTTTTTATTATATTTATTCCTTTGATTTGCATACAAGACATACTGCGTACTATAAGATTCGTACCTGCACATGAGACCAGCTGTACACTTTTTTTTATTTGCTATACCGCTTTCAGTTGCGACTGAGAGCTTTTCTCCTTTAGAATGTCTAACCTCTCTGTAATTCAGCACCCTTTCCTAATTTTAAGGCCTCAGCCTATTGCTTTTAACACGTGCTGCACTTTTGTAATTTTCCTTAACTCTTCCTTGTCGATCGCCAACTTGCTTATGCGTCCACCGAGTAATATTTCTTTTTTTCCTCCCGAAACTTACATTACCGCTTCCGTCAAATCTGTCCCCATATCTTCTTCCTAAACTATCACGAAATGTATCAGTAAAGTCATTTTGGACCGAAATAGTATTTTCATGCCTCACTGGCAGTTCAAACATTTCTTCGAACTTCCTTGAAATCCGCATTTCAACGAAATGTAATTTCATTCATTTCGTTGAAATAATAGTAATTGCTTTAGTAATTTCATCATAATCATCTCTATTACCTCAGTATCTGCCTTTCTTGTAACGATTTCATCATTACGTGAAACTCAATTATTTCCCTTACCATTCTGATATTTTCCAAACAATTCAGAATCTAAGTGATCCTTCAATGCAAAAAAAGCTTTGATCGGTAGTGGCCTTAACCATATTAAAACTGCACATCTCACTTATTGGCTTCTTCCAGTGTCCTTAAATCTGCCTAACGGCCACACATTCAAAGTGGACTTTGCTGTTCCGGCCTTCTATTGTTTCCCAATTAGGTGCAAGAGAAACTGACTCTCGAAGCGTTTGACAAAACTCACTCCCGAGCTTCTACTCACAAAACTGTTTGCATGCTTCATCCAAGCTCACATAACATCTGAAAGATACCCAGAATCGTCCTTCGAACTTGCCACTGTACTGCCAACATACAATCTTGCTCATTTCCAGATATTCAGAAACATCTACAGACATTATTTGGTATGAATGTTGAGCACCATTTCACGGTAATACATTGATGGACAACTTCGCAAAACTCAGGAAATTAACATGGAACACAATCTCCGCAGCTTTCCGGAAATCTAGAAAAAGACTGTAAGGTATTTCTCCCACGTTCTTAGCATGCCTTCGTGGTGTAGTGGTCAGCACACTCGGCGCGTGTTCGAGAGGTTCCTGGTTGGAGTCCTCGCGAGGGCACTGCGTCTCGATTTTCCTGTTTAAAAGAATACCTAATGTCTCCACAGTGGCGCCCGAACTAGAAAAGGTGGTGGTGGATGATGATTCTCCATCACTAGGATTTGGCGATTAAGTCCCCTAATCCCCAGTTACCCTTTAAAAGGGGGAGTATATAAGGTAGTTCTCCCGCCTTCTAAGCACGCCTTCGTGGTGTCGTGGTGAGCACTTTCGGTGCGTTTTCGAGATGTCTGTGGTTCGAGTTCCGGCGTGGGCAATGCTCATCTTTCATGTCTGCTGCTTCGAAATAGCGTAATGTCTCTAGAAGACCATCTATCTGCTCAAATTAAAATAAGAGATACAAATTTACACTCACCTAATTACGCCTTAGCTCGTCGAGGCGTATTTGCAAAGCAAATATAATTTGCCGAAGGTAAAATCGATTAATCATTTCAATCATGGAAAGGGTAATAGAATGATATTCATCAACAGCTTCAAATGGCACTTTTTCAGATTCGAGAATTCTGTGCTTATATATCGTATCTAATTTTCATACTTTTTAATTAATGGCGCAGCGATACGGATTAATAACTACAAGCAATGGACTGTATTAAAATACGATTTTATTCTCGAGCCAAAAGAATTGCGTTGCGAATTCTGCTAAAAATTAACATCTACTCTCGAATCCAAAGTGCAAGTAGTCACGTGATTGACTTCATAAATCTGCGTTCATGATAGCAGCGTCATCTACTAACTTAAATATAATAATAACACTGTTCATGAAGGGAGAACATATAGTAGATTCAAACAATTGGTTAAAAGAACTTGGTTAATTAAAATCAAAATCTTACGAAGGTCATTCTGTGACAAAAAGGAAAAACTGAAAGAACAGACACATTTTTGATAAAATATAGGATTGCGCTCTCTTTGGCCACATAAACTCTGCAAGATCCTACTAAGGAACCTTGCGCTACTTCTCAACAACACAGCAGATAAGCCTTTATCAATTATGAACAGAAAAGCACGTAATTCATTCTTTAAAATGACACCAACAACTTGCTGTGGAAGTTAAGAATCGTTACACAGACAATTCAAAGCTAAAGAGCAGTGATGGACTGGCACTTTAAGTTAAGCCTAACTGGGTTGACGCGTCCCCCTACGCGGCGTGATAATTATTTAAATGGCCAAAAAGGCGTATCATCAGCTCCGTGTAACAGCAAGGACAGATTCGTAAAGTGCGCTGGCTAGCGAAGACACGCTCTGAATAAACTCCAAGCATCACCCGTTTAAATACTAACTTCACTTAAATTTAAATTTTCATCCTGGCGAGGAAATGCGAAGGGGAGTTGAGGAGTTCAGAAAAGGTAACAAAAATTTGAATAATTGGTTAATTTAACTAAGGGAATCCCACAAAAGTTAAACAGGTATACGATAAAAAGTATTACAAAATGTTGCTTATGTGATTATAATTACATGACAAACTAAAAGAAGAAGTTTAAGTTGGTCGACGTTCTTCTACCGAATCACTTTTGAAAATATATTCGTCGACATTCTTCTCCGGAATCACTTTTGAAAATATATTGGTCTCAGGCTTTTGAACAGCATTCGCTGAAAGGTGTCAATCATGGTGGCAATTAGTAAATTTCTAATGTCAAAAGCAAATACGGATTTGAAATGATAAATGGGCTACTTACTTGCCTAAAAATAGCTTTCTTTCCGTCGCCAGAAATAAAAAAAGTATTGCATTTACAAGTTAAATTCGAAATGATAATTTCGCAATATTAATTAAAGGATACTACGTGTCTCCGACTGTCCGGGAACATAATCAAAATACAAAATAAAAACATATGTTAAAACCATTTGTTATAAATTTCTTTTCATAATGAAATTGCCTTCAACAAGGCAAAGAAACAAAAATTAATATGTAAACACTATAACACAGTGTTCGATTAACTAGATTTCATTTTCATTTCAACTCAGACAAAGATTTACTCTTTACAGAGTGGGTGTTTTCATTCTTTTACAAAGTGGGAATTTTCCTTTCTTTTTACTAACATGCGTCATAAAAATAAAGGATATAATAATGTCTGACTCGTAATGACGTAAATGAGGAGAAACATTTATGAGATTTCTACAATTACTTTCTAATCACTTGACATTTTAATTTTCGTGGGAAATTACTTTATTCGTATATTATCTTTAATTTCTGTTTTACATTTTCTTAATAAAAATATATGTACATTTTGCCCCTCCCTACAAAGGGGGAAAAAGGGAGCGGACAGTTCTACATCTCCCGATCTGTTGCGCCGATTGACGAAATTTTATTTACGATTTTTATGTCTCGGAAGCGTGACTTAATATATATATTAGCTTTATATATAGCATTGTTCTAACATAGGTATTCTGACACGAAATTGAACTTTTTCCTGAAATGGCATACCTATTATGTTTTCCATATTTCGATTCTATGCTTCGAATTACCCAAAGTGACATTTAAAATAATAAGATTTTTATGGTTTGGATCGTTACTGTAATTTTTTGTTTTCTTACCAGAATGTAGCTAGTAATTAAGCTGAGATTTTAGGATTATAAGACACAGCGTGTGTCTGGCTTGAGCCAGCACGCTACGCTTGGTTCTTGCCAGCTCTGATAAGTTGTAATGATTCGGCTTTGCGTTATATCCCTGCCGACACTTGATTTTGACATGCCGGTAGAGTTGCTGAGCCAGCAGCTTAGAGTATAACACACCCTAACTTTGCAAAGTTTTAGTTTAAACTAACAAAGTTTTATGTTAATTTCTCTTTACCGTGAACTCTTACTTCAACTTCCCGTTAGAATGAGCACGCGATTCAGCTTTACGCTAATTCGAAGCGGAGCTAAGTTTTGTATTTAAAGGTTAGCATAGAACTTCTCAGTGTGAGAGAGCTTTTAGTCTTAGATCGCTTCGGCTCTGTTCGACGTCCACCTGACTAGCTAGTATTTAAATTCTAAGCCTTAGCGCTGTTACTCTAATACTTATTGATGTAATCTAAGTGCGTTAGTATTAGCCAAATCTTGCTACGCACCATTGATAGTTTAGAAAAGAGGCGAACCTCGCGTTTAAAGCTCTGAGAGCAACGACTACTTAATTTTCTACTCAATTTTATTTTTAAAATTATTTGATTGCTCAGTTTAGACCCAAGTGCGGTCATTATTTTCTGTTATCCCTTCCAAGTTGGGAAGTGGCTGTAAATAGTGGTTTAATAAAAGGGTAATTTTAAACCTTTCGTACGTATTCTACCACTGACATAGAACATTCTACTCTGGCCCAGTTAAGTACCTGGATCATGTAAACCTCACCTTTTTCGTTTATACCTCTAGTTGATATGTACCATCATTTTACTGTATCCCTGCCTTTTATCCCTGTATTTGTGTACGTATAAAGTTAATTACCATTTTCTATCAAGCATTTGTTTTGGTAAACTTTTCATATTACTTATTAATATGGATTCCGGCTACTAGAATTTGCACTAGCTTACCATGTGATATCCCATTTCACCCCCTCGACAGCCTCTGGGCCTAATCTAATTAACATCTCATCAACTTCCTAGTTCAAGTTTTGCTCATATCTGTTAGCATATTGCAATTAAGCTTATCAAATTTAAGCTTCAATTCTTAATATACATAAAAAATTTTATTCTTAATTGATAGATTAATCATATATCAATTTTCGAAGCTACTAACGTATTCTACAAAGGGTAAAGCCTAGGCTCAGGTACCCCGGTGTACCGAACACCGTTCCACAGATGGATTTTTCTGCGAAAGTCCATTACGAATGTATCCCTGCTTATAAGCAGATAACCTTCGAATTGCTTTGCTTTGCTTTAATCAGTTAAACTAAATCTAATTGTTTCACTTCTAATAAAAACAGAAAATACAAATAGTTGTGAAAAGCAAGAAAGTATCTTAAAAAAAATTTTTTTTTAATTTAAAGTAATAATAAACATTACAAAATGTTGCAGAAATTACATTAAATAGCGAATAAATTTATATGTGCACAAGCTGTCTCAAATTGTTTTTTTCTTTCAGATCAGTTTATCTTCTAAAGCAGTGGTTGTCAACCTTTGGCTGACGCGCGCCATCTAAACAAAAATTGAAAATTTTAGTGCCACCACTGTATATTTGACGATAATTTATTTTTCAATTTCTCAATAGAACTATTATATATATATATATAT
>KK121884.1:144755-166048 GCA_000611955.2 Stegodyphus mimosarum | reverse complement strand
TATATATATATATAATATTACGTGTATATATATATATATATATACGTAATATTTTCGCAGATGAGTACAGGAAAGAAAAAGCTTGGCGAAGAACTATATCAGAGTCTGGGCGTTGTTGTGCCTGAGTGGAAGGCTGCAAAATGACGAAAAGGACGGATTCAGCTTTTTAGTTGCACATCTTTATTTAATTCTCACCGCAGATAATACTTCCTTTAGAACATAATTCTTCAACGTACATATTCAATAACGATTTAAATTAAAATAATATTAAATTTAGGCTTTCTACGTCATAGCTTGTTCTAACAAAGGGAAGAAAGATGGGATGAACACAGCAGAGTCTTGTAGCAGCGGTAGAAGAAAGTAGTCTGACGAAAAATAGAGTGTACTCGGTATTTATACTAGCGATTATATAACATGCCAGTATGTTCTCGAAGGTACTGGTCTAGGGGGAAGATCCTGAAATTGCGAAAAGTTAAATATAGGTCGCCTGTTCACGTAGAGAATCCATTGTATTTTTTCCACCGCGTCCATCGTATTTTTTATATTTTACATATATATTTTGTCATTTGCACAACCTATTGGCTATTTGTATTAAATATGCACACGTTGAAAATATTACATTAAAAATTTTAATTATCAAAATTTAAGTTGTAATATTTTAATTTTAAAATTTAGTGCTAAATTATCGCCTGTTTAAGAGAGGTCAATTTCTTCATGTTTGGTCGTATTTCACTTAGTTTTAACCGTAAATTAGCATCCAATTTTAATTTTGTTCTCTATTTGTTTTTCGAATGTAAAATGATCCTGCTGACCACTATACCACGAAGGCGTGCTAAGAAGACGGGAGAAATACCTTATATGCTCTCCCTTTTAAAGGGCGACTGGGGATTAGGGGACACAATCGCCAAAGCCTGATGGTGAAAAGTTATCGTCCACTACCTCTTTTAGTTCGGGTGCCGCTGTAGAGACATTAAGCTTTTTTGGAAGCAGGAGATGTGAAAAATGTGCAATGCCTTCGTCTGAATTCGAAACACGGACCTCTCGAATACGCGTTGCTGAACACTATACTACGAAGGTATGCTTAGAAGGCGGGAGAAATACCTCATATACTAAGTGCGCAGTCATGAAATCGGTACTTTTAACTTTTGGCTGTAGACATGACTGGATAAAAAAGGCCGGAGGAATAAGGTGGCCAATTTACCAGTTTAGGCGTTTTTATTTTTTCACATTTCAAATCATCTCTGTAGGAGACTTCGTAGGTGCTAGCCATGATTGGTTAATTTTACTTTTAGCTACCTTTTTCAAGCAGTGCTACGTAATTAGGAATGATCTGGAATGTGGGAGAAGAGATGAATTTAGGGGGAATAACACTCAATCTAAAATGTTAATTTTGAGGTCGCGAATTATTTTTTTAAAGCAGCTATCGTATTTTGTTATATGTTACATATCACCCCTTGAAGTAGCAAAAGGCGTAGCGACAGAGAAGTGTTTTTAAAGAAAAAGTGTTAAAGCAGTACCAAATGAAGGAAAACCTAAATCTTTAAATTTTGATCAGCAATAATGAAATAAATAACTGTAAAGTATAATTTAGTATAATTAACGATTTTTAAAAATAAATTTAATTTTTAGACTCCTTTTAAGTACAGGGTGTTTATAAAGTCCCGGACCCATTTTGATGTTTAATAACTCATAAAATAATGAAGATATAAACAAACTTATGGCATTTATTGATGGAATAACTTATATATTTTCCTTTTCAGAATATCTTTACTTTTGTAAATATCGTCTGCGCGTATGGTTAATTTCAGATAATTTCATTTTCCAGTCTAAAGATCTGTACTTTTTCAAATATCGTCTGCTTATTAATTGCATTTTTTCTCTTTTGTTTTTGGCAACTATGAATCAACTATGGCAAAAACCGCCATGAATACCGTGAGGCACAAAGGGATTCCCAAAAGGTTAATGTGTGGTGTGGACTAATGCACGACCGAGTCATTGGGCCCTTTCTTTTACAGAAAAGACGGTCTCATCAGTCGTATACTTAGACATGTTGGAAAACATCGTATTTCCACAACTAGAAGAGCTTCAGCCACATGTCGTTTTGCAACAAGATGGTGCACCGCCTCATTGGGGTACCATCGTTCGTAGTTCTTTGAATGACCATTTTACGGGATGATGGATTGGGCGAGGAGGTCCAATTCCTCGGCCACCCAGATCACCCGACATAACGCCGCTGGACTTCTTCCTTTGGGGATTTGTAAAGGACAACGTTTACAGGAGAAGAGTGTCGAACATAGATGATCTAAAAGCCTTAATTACAACCGCAATAGCCTCTGCGGATGCCGACATGCTTGCCGGTACCTGGCGTGAAATTGAATATTGACTTGATATTCTTCGTGTGACGAAGGGGCCACACGTGAAAGTTCATTGACAAGGGTCATGAAACTCTTTAATTCTATCTAACCATTTATGTTGTTAATTTTAATCTATCTTTATTATTTTATGAGTTATTAAACATCAAAATGGGTTCGAGACTTTATAAACACCCTGTATATCAGCATTTTAGTCCAAAAGTCTTTGTTTGAGTGTTCACATAGTCATAGTTTCAGAGAAGGTTCTTGTTATCACAAATGAAAGCTTTTACATAATCATTACTTATATTTAAACACATAAATATTTATGATACAAATTTCCATATTGATATCATAAATACTTATAAGACCATAAATATAATAGGAATAACATTTTCAGAAATTATGGTTTCACCGTTATTATCTTTAATTTGCAGTTCCTCATTTTACCAAAGTGCAAGGCCTCGCAATACTTCTAAACAAACATACCCATCAGTAGGGTTATCCTCTTGAGCTAACCAGTGTATTCTATACAGGTGGCTCACGATGCCTAAGCTATTACTTGAAATGGCCTCATTTACTTACATATGGTGACTGGCCTTTGTGAACTGCACTAATACATTCTACACTAAAAAGTGTAACAATAATATATAAAAAAATTACACTTACTCATAAAATGAAAGCCTTAAACATTGTCTTTTATGAAGAGATATACAGAAGTAGTAGACTATACAGACAGACTATACATAAGTAATAACAAGCCTCTGTTTCGGAACTATTACTCCCTCAACATACTCTATACTAACATACAGTCACCCATAAATTTTAACACGCATTTACCATAATTTCATATTACTTACTTGTACTAATTCCACTTCATTTTTAGTATAATTAGAAAATTTCTATGCAAAATTTTCAACAAAAATTCAAAAATATAATTATTTATCTTAAAATTTTATCTTATTTATCTTCCTTAAAAATAATTAAAAATCTAAGAATTCTTTACTTACTTTACTAAATTATTAGAATTCGAATTTCTAACACCATTTTTTCATAAAAACAGTACTATACTTTTAATGCAATACAAGAAGAAAGAACAATATGTATTCAGATTTTCAATCTAATAATAATGATTAGCAATTTCAATATGATATTTTAGTTGCAGTAAATAAAACCTTTTTTAAAAAAAAACATCCATGTAAAATATTTAAAAAATCGGAATAAATCGGGCAAGAAATATCATTTCCATTTTTCAATTCAGTTTAGATGATAAAAGCAACTTTGAACTAACTTTTAACGGAGAAGATGGCTGACGCATAAATTACACGACGAAATAGCTGTAGTAATAGAAAGAACAATGGCCAGCGTTGGCAGAAAACACTCGCCATTTTACTTTAAACAATCGCTCGATTAATATTGAACGGCTAGCACTAGATTTCATTTTTGAGCACTCGCAGCAATGTATGACTGACTCGATTTACTTCTTTTTAGTTTTCCAAGGGACAATTAGACTCGATTTACTTCTTTCCAATGGGGCAATTTTGCGCAGAAGGACTATTAATTTCGTTTTGGCATTTTTCGTTGACTCACTACAAGCGTTGTTTCACTTTTCAAATTGTTTCCCCCAAATATTATCGCCCTGGACTATATTTAAAGAAATTAAATAATGAAGAATCTGCATAAATGTATGTATATTTCTCGCATTGTGATAAATGGACAGTATCTAGAGCCATCAAAATTTTTATAACGTAATTCTCCTGCGCATATGGGCATCTGGAAGCCGAAATTTGGAATTTGTTTTATTTTGTTTTATTTTATTTGTTTTATTTTATTTATTTGTTTTATTTTATTTATTTGTTTTATTTTATTTATTTGTTTAATTTTATTTATTTGTTTATCAATTTCATATTTTGTAAAACTTTGTAAACGAATTTTTGATTAACAAACTCGAGGATTTCAAAGCGAGCAATGGCACCGTTGCACAGAAAAAACATTTTAATCTCCAGCGCGCGAGACTGTGTATCGGAAATTCTAAAGATGTGCTCATTTTAAAATTAGTTTGTGATATTGCTCTTGAAGTGAATTTTATGGTTTAAGTGGGAAGAATATGCTATTTTATAAATAAAAATAAACACACAAAATGTTAAGAAATGCCCCTTTGGACGTAATTTAAATTTTGAAACCTTTCACATTTTTTTCCTTCGGATTGTTCTTAATTTTTTTTCACATTTTTATATTGTTGACTCTTTAAATGTGATACTTTTAGTGCTTCTTTGAAGGCACGAAGAAAACCGAAGCGCAATTGATCGTGACTCAGTATATACTTCGTAGGTACATTGTAAAGCTAAGCCATAATTGGTTAATTTTACTTTTACCTTTCTCAAACAGTGATATGTAATTTGGAATGATCTTGAATTTGGGACAGCGGATGAATTTAGGGGAGAGAACCAAATCTAGAATGTTAATTTTGAGGTCGCCAATTATTTTTTAAAGCAGCTATTGCATTTTGTTATATCATACACACATATATAGCAGCATATATTTTGAATTTCCGATGCAGTGTTAAGCGTTACCATTCATTTTTCTACTTTTTCAGTCTTACCTCAGTTCATCATATTAGCATTCAATTTCCTTCGTAAGATGGCTTGCAGAACTCTTTTTTTTAGCCCAAAGGAGCGTTTGACCAGAAAGGCTATGAGTATAAAACAGGGTTTTGCGTTGAATCACTCTAAAAGTTTTCATATTGTTGCCACCAAATATTATCGCCCTATATTATTATTATGCAAATTAATAATGAAACATTTACATGAATGTATGCGCATTTTTCGCATTGTGAAAAAACAGTGGTACTTAGAGCCATCAAATTTTGAATAACCTATTCCTCCACCCAAATATTGACATCTGGAAGCCCTAATTTTGAATAAAGAATTTATTTTATTGTGTATTTCATTTTGGATTATCAAATTTAATGATTTCGAAGTGAGCAATGGCAGTACTATACGGGAAGAAACATTTTTAACTCTAGCGCGCGAGACTGTGTATCGGAAATTCTAAAGGTAGCCTGTTTTTAAATATTTTCAACCCAAATGGTCTCGAAGGCTGTACGTGTATGTAAGTGAAAAAAGGCCCGTTTGGCCGTAAAGCTGAAAGCTCTCAGATTTTATTTTTCTCTTTTTATTTTTACCGTTTTGGCTGCCCGTACGGTATAGTGGGAGCTAATTGCCATACCGAAAGGCACGAGTTGGAATCCCAGAAAAGGTGATGAATGAAATTGTCTGCCCCGCATAGGAGGTAAAGATGGTCGCCTATTAGCTGCTTACATAAATGACCACCATTTCTGTCCTTAATAGTGGCGAAAGCTTAAAAATGGTTTTAGCCCACCATAAAGGAAAAAAAATAATGTTTTTTGTGTTAAATTTATTAATTAAATGTCATTCTCTTCGCACGCATCCCACATACACCTGAATTCAACAGCAAAAACGCAAAATACACAACATATCTTGAGAGTTTCTGATAGACAGTCTCTCGCTTTGGAGATAAAAATGGTTTATTCCGTTCAGTGTTGCCAGTTGTTGCTTTTAAATAATTAAGTTGGTTAATCAAAAACTCATTAAAGTTTTACAAAATATGAAATACAAAAATTTGAAATTCAAAATTCAGACTGCCAGGTGCACGTGTTCGAGTAGAGGACTATATTATTCAAAATTTAATTGCCCTAATTACTGTCGTTTTTCAACAATTCGAAGAACATACATACATACTTCATTATTTAATTTCTTTAAAAATAATACAGTGTGATAATAGTTAGTGGCAACAATTTACAAAGTGATTTGCCGTTTATAGGGGACGACGTAAAATCCCGTTTCGAGAGTTAATAGACCATTGTTAAATGAAACGGATGAATCAACCTTTATTTCAGTCGGTGACAAATACTTAGTACCAGTTGAATAGTTTATATTTCATGCATTTTAAAGATGTTTTATGTTGTTACGATGCACTTTTATTAATAAATCATCAGCTTTTAGATATAAAATCGATGGCTATAACTATTGAAACCCTACAGTCTACAATAGTCGCCTGAAAATTTTATAGCCTCGATGTATCCTTAGAACAATTAAACGCAAGGACAAGATTAATACGAAGCTTATGGAAAGTAATTATGCAATTAATTATGGCCTTCATGCCACTCAAGTTGCCTACTAAGAGAAATTTGCTACACCGATGCAATGTAATGCTAAATAACAATCTTCTTTTCAGAATATGAAAAGAATCATTTATTAAAACATCGCCTGCCGTGACATTTTGACAGACCTTGCGGCGCTTATTTCGAGCATAAGTATGATGACAGTGATCTACTAATTAGTATCTGTCACCTTCAGATTGGATCGTAACATTTCAGTTCACTTTAAGTTAAAAATGTCTGTCGCGTTTGTTTTTGTGCCTCGAAATACTTTTAGAATCCTTATTCTGAAAGAAATAATCACTAATGGGAAAATATTACTTAATATTTACCTCTACATTATGTGTCACTCAGTACATAGTTATTCAGAGCTTAGATTGTGACGTCTAATTCTTTTTATGCCATATTAGGATAAGTACGCTAATAGTAGTTCTGACAATCCAATGTACGAGTTTGCAATAAAATGTTTGCTGTCCCATTAAATGTGTTGCTGTTTCTGTTCTTTTTCTCTGTTTCTTTGCACCAGAGCATTTGAGACCCTGCGTTCCTATATGATTTTGAATCCCCCTCTGTACTCCCTGTATATATACCCACTTTCGCAAAAAAAATCAAAACACCAAGAAGGGCTTTTGCGATCGTAACGAAATTTGGTATGTAAACACATCTTGATTGAACATGCAAATGATCAAAGTATCAAAGCAAATAAACAGGAATTGTGATCACAGCGCGTATTGTTAGTGCGCAATTCGCAAAATATAAAACCAGTACCAGTAACAGTTGCTGCCATTGTAATTCCATAAAGAACAACTAAAGATGCCATTACGACTATATCGAAGACTTTACAGACAACTAAACGACTTCGAACGTGGTCGCATTGTAGGGTTGCGTGAATATGTGTGCTCATACCGAGCAATAGGGCGCCGCCTGAGCGTACAGCCGCTGCTATGCAAAGATGTTGGCAGCAATGGTTGCTATAAGGAAATTGCCGACGAAATGAAGGCTCTGGAAAGCCAAAGAGCACAAATGCGAGGCAAGATAAGATGACTGTTCTCCCAGCCCGAACCGCTCCAACGGTACCATTGTCGACTATTCAACCCCACATCTATACCTCCTGTGGTACCGTCCACCATCTCACGGAGCATTCTGAGGCGGGGTTAAGCTCACAGAGGCCTTTAAGACGTTTGCCTTTGATCCCACAACATCGGCGGAGTCATCTGGAGTGGTGCCGTAGCCGATCATCATGGCTGCCATTACACTGGCATCGTATTGTGTTCAGGGATGAATCCCGCTTCACGTTTGAAGCAGATGACCACCGTGTTCGTGTCTCGAAAAGACAGGGCCAGCGGTCCCAATTAGTCTTTGTTTTACAAAAGCATACAGCCATAACCCCTGGCGTGATGATGTGGGACGGTATTTCTTCTGACAGCAGGTCACCTTTAGTCATCCTCCGTAGATTTTTAACAGCTCAACGATATGTTGATACCATCCTGGTGCCGGTTGCACTACCCTTCATGGCATGTCATCCTGGAGCCATTTTCCAACAAGATAATGCCAGGCTACACGCTGCTCGCATATCTCTGGACTGTCTCCGTGCGGTTGATACTCTTCATTGGCTAGCAAGGTCACCAGACCTTTCTCCAATCGAGCATGTCTGAGACATGGTAGGCCGCCAAATTCGGGCACCACAAAATATCGCAGGTCTGGAGCGACAACTGATGAATGCCTGGAAGAATGGGTCGCAGGATGACATTAGAAACTTCTATCACTCCTTGCCTCTACGAATTCAAGCATGCATTGCCGCCAGGGGCGGTTCTACGTGCTTTTGGCAAATTAAGTCCAAAGCTGCACCAGTAACCCTAAGTAGGGACATTTTACAGCTATTTACTTTATCTAGGCTGGTGTATGGAACCATAATGTCCTTAAAACTAATTTTCTAAATTTCATTTGAGGCTACAGCTTCCAAATTCCTTTTGAATTTGTTTATTCCTGAGGGAGGAAATGAGAGCAGGTTTCATATTCGTAACAACTAGGTTATTTCCTAAGAGTTTTACCGCGATAACAGTCTGGCGTTGGTAACCGCGACTTTACCGTTTGGCCGCCGGACAGCCCTGACTGGTGGTCGGAAAGCTGTTTCTTGAATGCTTATGTAGATTTATTCATTTATGTAATATTAATGCGCAGTTTAATACTCTTTTAAATTATTTTCATTCATAGAATATTAAGTTGTGTATCTTACATATACAAATACTTCATGAATATGAGTTCCTAGGGAAGTATTTTCTTTGCCTCTTCAGAAGATTTAACAATAAGAATTGTTGCCGTAAAATAATAAGCTTTATGGAAAGAGCGAGTCAACTATTGTTATGGGAATCTTTAAATATATCAGTTAAATAAATTTCTAATAGTAACAAAAGAACACGAAAGTGACTAAAAACAACCTTTTCTATAATTCATGAATTCAGATACCACGCATTATAAAAGTTTCTCCTTAATTTAAAGACCCTTCTTCGTTTTCTGTATGAATAATGTAATAAAATTATTCTTGAATAGCATCCTAATAGCATCCTGAGTAACGACTAATAAAAGCATTTTTCTGGCTTCTGGTAATCGTTTGTAACGTTTCTTTCCTTTCGAATTACACGGGAACTAAAATGATAATAATAATTTTTTCCAATACTGCGCAAGAAACAGTTGTTCAATGGAAAATTTTTTAAGACAGACTTCTTGTTGCATCGATTGAAAGAAAGTATCTCTTTAGTCGCCAACGCATCAATTAAAATCTTTAAACATAAATCTCTATTCAATTAAAGATGAGATATGATAATTTATTCCTATTCATTTCAAAAATTCTTCTTATTCTTACCTAGTATTGGCAAAATTAATTAGAAGTGAAACATAGCTACTTTTAAACAGCTCTACGGGCTATGGGTTAAAGCACATTATAAAAAAATCTGAATGTGTGCACCATATGACTTCCTTGTACGGAAGGTTAAATTATACGCATTTTTTCCTGCATTTTATTTAAACTTATTTCCTCGAATTTCAATAGAGATATGTTCCTCATTCAATTAATTCACTTCTCACTTCGCGGCAAGGCAAAAATTCATAAAAATTCAAAATATCTCCATTAAAAATTTAAAAATATAGAAAAACATAAAACACCAAATACAGTTAAAACAAATTTAAAATAAATTAACAAAATTTAATAAAAAAAAATCTGAAAGATTTCAGATTTTAAATTACGTCCAAAGGCGCGTTTTTTTAACGTTTCGTGTGCTACCTTTTTTATTAAATATCATGTACTACGTACTCAAACCATAAAATTCAGTTCAAAATCAATATCGCAAAATCATTTTAAAATGAACATATCTTTAGAATTTCCGTAAGTCTCGTGCGCTGGAGATAAAAATGTTTTTTTTTTTCCGTACAGTGTTGCCATTGCTCGCTTTGAAATCATTTAGTTTGTTAATCAGAAATTCGTTGAAATGTTACAAAACATAAAATCGATAATAAAGCAAATTTCAAATTCAAAATTAGGGCTTCCAGATGCCCATATTCGCAGTAGGATTACGTCATTCAAAATTCGATGGCTCTAGGTTTTATCACAATGCGAGAAACGTGCATACATTTATGCAGATTGTTCATTTTTTAAAATTTAATGCAGAGCGATAACATTTAGTGGCAACAATTTGAAAAGTGAAACGGGCATTCAGAGTGATTCAACGCAAAATCGCAAAACGAAAGTAATAGTCCTTCGGGACTAAATCCCTTTGGACTAAAAAATATAATTAAAATAAGAGCTTTACGCAAAAACAAGCAGTTCGGCCAGCAGGCAAGAAGACAGATTTTTCCGTGCACAAAACTAACAGTTTTGTTTCGGTCCCACTCGGCGAAAAGGCAGTGAAGGTGCAGAATGACTTAATGCACTATTCTGCTAAGTTTCATATGTAAACAAATAAGGCTGCTATGTTAAAAAAATAGGCTTAGCCGCACTTGAACAACTTTTAAATTTTTGATACTTCTATTGCATGCAGATTGACTAAAGGCATAAAATCTTAACCGGAAGAAAAAAATAACCTAATTCAATCATTTTTAAAGCAAAACGTGCACAGTTTACCAAAATATAAGACTAAAAAAATAACTGAGCTCACTGAGCCCAATAACAGAGTGGGTACATATATATATTTATATACCTTTGGTGCGGCCAATTGCAACCAAAATAGAAGGTGTACAACTACATCTTATAGCAATCCCGAACACAAAGTTTCAAAATTCTGTGTCTACTCGTTTTTGAGCTATGGGGGATAAGTACATACGTACGTATATATACGTACGTACGTATATACAGATGCCACAAAAAGTCTTTTGTGAATCCATTTTAAATCAGTTTTACAATTCGTTTTGAAGAAGAATCTTTTATTCCGTCCTTACGTACAGATGTCACTCAAAAACATCGTTCAATTGCGGTCAAAGTGAATATTCGAAAAATTCGTCGGTTGCGCCTGTATGTAAGCATTCCGGCATAGCACTAGGGTTGAAATAAAATAGTGTATGGTAGGGTTGTCAGATTGGCGACTTTATCGCCCATTTGGCGACCAAATAGGCGATATCCCATGGTCCAATCGGTCCAATCGGGAAGCTTCTAGAATAACTTCCTGTCGAGATATTTCTCGAAACGTGTGGAACCTAAGGAAAAGCTATATAAACCCCTGCGTTTCTGGGAGCCGGCATGGTGAGAATAGCTGCTTACTGTGAGTACTAAGCTACGCGAGAGTTTTGTGAACGGAAAGCGATCGAGATAGTGATTTGCCGTGAAGCTTACCTTTACAGTATAGCTTGACAGTGTATTGGTGATCGTTCCACGGTGTTTATTATAAGTTTAGCGTTGCCATGAAGCTACCTTTAGAGTTACAGCCTGAAGCTGTGTTGCTGATTGTTTCAGCGTATGTATTGTAGATTTTCGAAGCTTTTAAAGGTAATTTTGGAACTGTGCTGTAAATAGTGATTCTTGTAAATAAATTGTGCTTTTTATTGCTCTGCATCGTGTTTTCATCGGATACTCTCAAATCCACGAACCCGTATAACGCAGCAACTGGTGTCGTTTCTTGCTTACAGTACTTCCTTTGCTTCGTAGAAAGAAGTAAACGACGAGCGGAATTTCTATAATAATTGACAACATTATTGTAGTAGCAAGTTAATTAAAATTTATTAGCTCCTGCGTCAATAAAAAGACTGCTGTGATCAATCTGACATCCCAGATTTCTTCAAAACATTCAATCGTTTAAATTCGTTGCAAATAAGATTCGTGAAGTAATTTTATGGGACACGATTCATTCTTTAATCAGCAGTATCTTTCAGGTTGATACTTTTCTTAAAAATATTCGCAAGTACTATTTGCTGGACGTTTTTTAAAGTTAACTTATTAGGCAAAGCATTTATGGCTTTAGAAACGCTTCCTCTAGAAAAACAAATAGTTGTTCGATATAGAATTGTTGTACACTCTGCACAAAAAGGAGACAAATTTATATCTCCTGTTTTTTTGGGGGGCCGATGGATAAGGTTTATTTGATTATTGCAAAACACTCAAGAGCTATCTGCTTAAAGGGACGAATTTCTTCGTGGAAGACTTTCTAAGCGAAATTGGCTCGTATAGGCGTTACACATGAAAAAGCCACGAAAACGCCTGTGCAGTTAGCCCGTTCTCCGGACCCCGGACCAAACTACCCGTGTTGAGCGACTTTACCGCTCGGCCGCTTGTAGGCGTTGGGGCGACTGACGAAATTTGTAAGGTTTTAGTTAAACTAACAAAGTTTTATTTTAATTTAAATCTTTCTATCCCTTCTCATTTTCAACTTCCCGTTAGAAGAAGCGCGCGTTTTCAGCTTTTGCTAATTTGAAGTGGAGTCAAGTGCTATTTAAGCAAAAGGTAGAAACCTCTCAGTGTGAGAGAGCTTTTAGTCTCAGACCACGATCATTTTATTCGACGTTCTCCTGACTAGCTAGCAGTTTAATTCTAAGCCATAGCGCTTTACGTGATTGCTTATTGAAATAAATCCAAGTGCGTCAGTATTAGTAAATCTTGCTACGCACCATTTAGTTTAGAGGCCAACCTCGCGTTATAGCTCTGCGAGCAACGACTATTGAATTTCTATGTAGCTTTAGTTTTAAATTTATCTGATTGTTCATTTTAGACCCAAGTGTGGTCTTTTACTTTCTGTGTCCCTCCCGAGTTGGGAAGTGGTTGTAAATAATTGTGATTTAATAAAAGAGGATTTTAAATCCCTTTAAAGTGCAGTTCTTCTACCACTTAATCACAATATTCTACCACAGAACATAGCTGCATTCAGCTCCCTGTTCCAGATCAGGTCTTAAAGAGTTTCACGACGACGTTTGCCAAGAATATGCACCGAACACTCAGTCCTGACAAATTTAACTTGCGTTTTTCATGTCTCGAAAGCGCCACATAAGATATATATTAGATTTATATATAGCATTGTTCTAACGTAGGTATTTTGACATAAAATTGGATATTTTCTCAATTGCCATATCGACTTCAAATATTTCATATTTCTGTTCTACGACAAAAATTATGTCCGAGTGTTAAATTTTGTAAAATTTCGTGAGAAACCTATCAAGAAATTAAAAAAATTATCTTGTCTCATTTTTTTCAATCTGCGCCAAGAATAACTCACTAGGCGAAATTCAGAATTTGTAGTAACCTATTCTCCTTTCCCTTTTCTTGTGCAGGAAAGGAAAAAAAAAGCTTGTATCCTACATTCTTTCAAATGATTTTTGCAAAGTGCTTAAAGCATATTTCGTGTTATATCGCCTGTAACAAATATGCCAAATTTCGAAAAAGTCCGATTTTTTTGCTAAAATAACTATGTTGCAACAATGCTATATATACAGATCTAATATATATCCTATGGTATGCTTTCGAGACATGAAAAACGCAAGTTAAATTTCGTCAATTGGCGCTTTTTGTGTGTGCGTGTAAGGCGTATATTAATAATGCACTTTAATTGCTTTAATTAAACGTAAATAACTTAAGAACCCTTTATTGCAAAATATCTTTATATCTTGAATCTTTTCACAGCTTCTAGTATTTGAAACTATGCGTTTATTTTAATCTGGAATTTTCCAGAAAGCTCTTGAACGTGTTCTTTATGTGTCGAAATAATTTCCAGTCTGTTTTCAGAAATCTGTTTTCTTTTTTTCGTCAGTATTAGCATTAAACAAAGTGAGAGTGTGAGTCTTAGAGCTTATATAAAACTGACTTCTTTTATAATTTTTTATTTTAAATTATATTAATGAAAGCAATAACAAAAAAAATCTGAAAGGTTTCAGATTTTAAATTACGTCCAAAGGGGCTTTTTTAAAACATTTTGTATATTTATTGAATATTATGGTCTTCTCATTTAAACCATAAAATTCAGTTAAAGAACAATATCACAAAACAGTTTTAAACTGAGCCTATCTTTAGAATTTCCTACACACAGTCTCACGCGCTGCAGATAAAAATGTTTTTTTCTGTACAACGTTGCCATGGCCCGCTTTGAAATCCTCTCGTTTGTTCATCAAAAATTCGTTAAAGTTTTACAAAATATGTAATCGTTAACTAAACAAATTCCAAATTTTAACTTTGGGCTTCCAGATGCCCATATTCGCAGCAGGATGACGGCATTCAAAATTGGATGGCTCTAGGTACCGTTGTTTTATCACCATTTGGAGAAACATACATACATTTATGCAGATTCTTCATTATTTAATTTCTCTAAATATATTACATATCTGGAATATTTTGTGGCAACAGTTTGAAAAGTGATAGAGATTTTCAACGTTTCCTACGCAAAATCGCAAAACGAAAACAATAGTCCTTCAGGGACAAAGCCCCTTTGGACTAATAAAGTCAGTTTTCATGGAAAATAGTGACCATAAATAGATTTATTTAATCAAACGGTATATATGTATGTTTAAAAAGTATTTATATATGTTTGTAACAAAAATACTTATTATTTTATAACTTAAACAGAAAGAATTCTTCTGCCAAGCATAAGCAGCTGATAAGTACGCCTTGATTTTAAAACTTTTATTATTTTGCTCTGAACTGTACCTAATAATTATATTCTAAAGATATTTAGCGTCTATCAGCACTGCAAGGAATAACATTTTAAAAATGTAAATGTAAATAAACCTGCAGCTTGCTAGAAACCAGAAAATATCTTGTTTTCAAAGTTTCGTTAAGAGTTTCCGTTATCAGTTTTGGCAAACGTTTTGAACGAAGAAACCAGAATTCCAAGGAACATTTTATCAAAATTTAGTGATTTTTCTTTTAATTGAAAATACGTTAAAATTACTTTTTATTTTATTACACGCATGGTACTAGTTTCTTCAGAACAGATCTAATCTGGAATGTAATATTAGAACGTCGTGCCATTTTCATGTGATAAGTTTTATCTGATTTAATTTTCTACTAGCGAAAGTACCTGATAGCAGTTACGTTAGATTGAGAGTAATGTATCTAACAACACAGAGAACGATACCGCTGTAATCCTTCTCTAATAACGTGCAAAAAATAAGATTCATAGTCATACATTTTTCAGTCTGAGGCGATATGGAACCCACAAAAAAATTTCGATAGAAAAATAAACTAATTCTGTCTAATTTTATCGGCAATAATAGCACCCCATTTTTAATGGTTTTCATCTTTTTAATCAAATGGTAAAATCAATCGTAAATCTTTTTAGTCAAATCGTAAAAACTAAAATTCCATCGAATATTTTCCCTATATTCAGTTTTAGTCGATTAAATGTGGCAAAAATTTATCATAATTGATCAGAAATTAATAATGTGAACAAAGAAACAAACACAAAGAAACATTCTTTTTCATATATATATATATAAAGATTTTGTAAAATTTAGAAATTTTTGATTAACAAACTTGACGATTTGAAAAATAAGCAGTAGCAACACGTTTCGATATAAACCTTTTCATATTCAAAGCGCCAGACTGTTGCCACTCGAAAAGATGAGTGCGAAAATTAGCACTCTCAGAGTTGTTAATTAATATTTCGGCTGATTAAAGTCGTACGAAGATGGGAATAGTCGAAAAAGCTTCCTACGAATTTTTGGAATCGGAAATATGTTTCATGTATTTAATGTATTTTATGTATTTAATGTTTCGCAATGCTATTTTTATTTCATCGTAAAACTTAGAAATTTTTTATTAAGAAACTCTAGAAGGATATGAAAGCGAGCAGTGGCAACAACTTTCGAACTAAAGCAGATTTTCATCTTCAGCTGGCGAGACTGTTGCCACTCGGAAAAATAACGGCGAAAATGTCCGTCTTTCTGAGTGTTTAATTAAGATCTCTGATTTGAGCTACTTTTTTGGGGGGGGGAAGTGGACGTCGACCGTTTCTAGGACCCAGGAAAGAATTGTAGAAAGATTGGTGACGATAGCTACAGTAGTGACTGAGTTATTAGCGAACAAAACAACAGATTTTCTTCTTTATATATACAAATTGCGAAAAAATGTTTATTCCTGAGTTTACCTAGGCAACATGACTCTAAAAATATACTTACATTTATGGGTAATAAAAGTATTATGCACGATTTTTGCACCAGATCTGTAAAAACCATTAGGCATTTTATTTTGGAGCAGGAGACGTGAAAATGGGCGATACCCTCTTAGAAATTCGAATTCTGGTCTTTTTGATTGATACCTGGATTTCGAATTACACCACGAAGGCAGCGGGTAAGGTGGGAGAAAATACCTTACAGTGTAGAGACAATAGTATTTTTTTTTCCTAAAGCAGGAGACATGAAAAATGAGCAACGCCCTTGCCGGGATTCGAACCACGGAACTCTCGAATACGTGCCGAGCGTGCTGACCACTACACCACGAAGGCTTGTTAAGATAGCGTGACAAATATCTTATATACTCCCCCTTTTAAAGTGCGACTGGGGAATACAGGACCCAATCGACAAATCATAGTGATGGAGATGCATGATCTACACCTTTTTGTTCGGGCTCCACTGTAGAGACATTAGTATTTTAGAAGCAAGAGAGTTGAAAAATGAGCAGTGCTCTCGTCGGGATTCGAACCACGGACCTCTCGTTACGCGCCAAGCGTGCTGACCACTACACCACGAAGGCATGCGAAGAATGCGGGAGGGTTATCTTATAACAGAACCTGAGGAAAGAAAAAACAAAATATCACTAACTGAATTTAATAAATAATACAGTTTCGTCTGTACGAAAAAAAAAAAGGAATTAGTGAATAAAATAATATAGCTCATTTATCCGGATGATTTGCAATCGAGGTTACTCCGGATACCTGAAGTCCCGTTAAAAATAGTTCTAAATATTTATTTACAATTGAAAGTATTATTTGTAAGGAATTATTCTACTATCAGGATAAAAAGAAGCAACGTTTTCCTCTCTCAAATTAATAGCGATGCAAAATATTTGAATTTTTCTCCCTTCTTCGACGTTCTAAATAATGCATGACTTTTTATCCTCTTTTTAACATGAAACTTTCGTATGAAATTTTTTCATGAAAAAAAATAGCTTCTAATATTTTCTGACTTTATTTCAATTTTTTTCCCGTGCGAAACCCAGACGTTCTACTCCCACATGCTTTTAACTGCATGCGTAGGCGTATTATGAGTTTAGTTGAGAGCATAATTGTTGATGGTAGGTAAAACAGTATCACTGATTGGTGTATACAGTATAGTCTGCCTTAATTTCAGATTTTCCTTAGCTAGATTTAAATTTTTTAATGGAAGAGATAATTAATAAAAAGCATAATTACTAGGGTGTGAAATTATGTTAAAATTTCTGCACGCATTTGATATCTAAACAATGATTTATTTTAATAATATTTTAAGGCACTGCTGAATTTACAGAATTACAGTTTGTTGAAAAAATGGTTAGGTTATTTTAAGGGACGTTGATCGATTAATTATATAATTTGAAATCCAGGGCAAAGTAATTCGAGGAAGGATATGGAGAGGGTAGAGTTCATGGAGAACTTCCTAAAGGAAAGTAGTCTGTCTATACATGGGAGAAGAGGGACATTCCAATTAAAACTGAGCATTAGTCTATTATTATAGTACCTTTTGGGATAAACAATCAACGGCAAACATTTTATGCAAAGGTGCGTAATGATTCCAGATGTGTAGAGGAAAATATTGAAACTTTCAACAGCTTTCGATATTGCGTAGATGGCTGAGAAGACCGTAGTGGCTTGAAGGTAGGGCTGAGTGCAAAACTATGATGACGCATTTAGTATAACTGAACTTGAAGAATCGCATTCTTTCTTTCTTTATTTATTTTACGTGTATCCAATCATTCTTTTGCCGACAAGATATTTCTTAATTATAGTAGAATACAGTAAGTCCCATTTTTAAGTACGACGTCATCGTAGGCAAATAAGCAGCAGCGTGAAAAAGTAGCGTGCCAGCAGGATTTTTCGCAAGCGAAAGTCGAACGCTGCAGTTCATAGGAAGAAGGGAGGGAGGTGATAGTTTCAGTTAGAATTAGAGAAAGTCTTGGTTTACAATTATTTGATTGGGCAGGAGGTATCTGCATTAAACGTTACGTAATATGGAAGGATCTCGAATTTGGGGGAAGAGATGAATTTAGAGAGAGAGCACCAAATTTAGAATGTTAATTCTGTGATCACCAATTATTTTTTAAAACAGCTCTCATATTTTGTTATATCTTACGCATTTTGCATGTATATATGTATTGTTTTGTTTTATATTCTTCACTCCGAATACTGATTCCTATCCAAATACAGATTACAGAAATACAAAGATTTCTACTTAAAACATGAAGCCAAATAATTATTTTTAATCTTTCCTTTCCATAAGCAGATTATATTCTGGTGCAACCAAGCCGACTTTGCAAGCAATCATTGCTATTTCTTTCATTTGAAAAATTTTCTCAAAATGGTTGAAAGAAAAATTTCGTCTTTATACCTTGTAAACAGTGTTTTGAGCATAACATTCTTTTACAAAATAGAGCCAAAGTATTTTTTTGTGAAATATCAGTTTTATTATTTAAGAAATGTATAGAATTCTAACTTAGAGTGTTATGAAGATTTATTACTGGAAATCTAGAAACACCGGATAAAAGATCACGCAGACACCGGATAAAAGATAAGCATGAAAAAGAAAGAGGGTATGTAAATGCTCCTAACTTTATATTAATTCACTTGATCTTCAAGTTGTAAGAGGGGACAGAGTTTTCGTAAGATTATCTGTAAATCCTAACAGCTGCGTTTTCGTTTGGATTAATTCATTATGGCAAAGCGCTCGAGAAAACTATCTGCCTAATAGGAAGGGATGCCTACGTGGAGGACTTTCTCAGAGAACCTGGCTCGTATTCACTTACATGTGGGGTTTGATTTATGTGAATCTCATAATTCATAAATTTCAAGTATTTAATAATAAAATGGAAATTCTGAGGAAAAGTCATTAATAATGTAGTTAGTATTACAAACAAACAAATACGTACACAAAATCCCCTGTCGCTCTACCTTGTTATGTCCGACAATATATCAAAAGGCGTAACAGAATACAGAGCTTGTTGGCACATTTTTTAGACGATGTATATTGTATTCACAAAACATAAAATACTAGTGTTTTAAATGTTCTATTTAACATCCCTTATTCTGAACTATCTTTCGACACCGCAATTTCAAGGATAATTATGACTTTTGAAGTGTCAGAAAAGGTATTTTATCCCATTCCTCCCGAACAGCTTTCCAGAGGCCTGTTAGGGTTTGGGGACAACGTTTGGATAACGCACATTTAAAAGTCCGAAAGCACAAAATCCCATAGGTGACACATCGGGAGATTTAGTAGGGATATCAGTGAAGGGTATGGTCTCGATACCAGATTTTTGTTCCATTTCTTTTAGGAAATTTACAGTGGATTTTGATGTGTGACTGCTAGCTTTGTCCCGATGGACTTTCACAGATTGATGGCAATGTGGGTAAAGCGATGGTATTTCATTCAGAAACATTGGCGATAAAATATGTTCCCGATAGTAATTGGAGGTAATCGTGACATTTTTTTGCACTTTCTTTATTTTAACTTGCCATTATAAGAAAAACCAGCAACAATCACGAATCCCTTCGAAAAACTTTCTTTCGATTCTTTGAACCATGTACTTAAATATTTTCTCTCACTTTTTATGATAATAAATGGCTCTTTTTCAGCTACAGTCATTTAAATACACCCATGCTTCATCTATTGTGACAATTGTTTTCCATTTTTCTTTGGATAAGTGTTTCTCCTATAGAATTCTGCAGCGTGTCCCGCGTCGAGCGATATGCTTTGGAAGAAGACGATGCGTTTTATCGCTTTCTTAAGATTTAAATCAACGTTTATCGTTTTGTTTACAGTATACACAGAGCATTTTAATGATTTTGCAACTGTCCTTTGACTAAGGGGATTTTCTTTTAACATTAAACAACGTACCTTTGCGATAGTCGAAGATGTCCGTTTTTCCTTCGGATACTTGTTTGGAATTTTTGTCCCACTCGAGGCTCAAAATTAATGTTTTCTTCCTTTCTTGTTGATGATATTACCTATCGACGCTTTAGATATCACAAAACCATGACTCTCACATCGTTTTTGGATAACAGAGTATGCATATTTCTCTTTGGAAAGAGCGTAAATGTAACCTTCGAACCACCGCTTTGTTAAATTCGCCATTTTGAATAGAAGCAAAACTTTCAAGCCGCAGACGATAATTCTGACTGTTAAAAACGTAGTACAATTGCAATTACTTCTTTTGCAGCACACGAGTTTTTATTACCAAAATTGTCTAAAAAATGGGCGAACAGCCTCTGTACGTAAACGTTATAGAATTACGTGCGGTTCTGCTATTAATAGACAATAAAATGCCTTAATAAGATACATTCCGCAAGAGGAAGAGGAAGAATGACCTTGTTTGTTTACGTCAGCTGTACATAAGTCACGTGATCTGCGAGGTTGTCGGAATGTACTCATTAACCGAATCAAACGTTATGTTTACGATTTTGTGGAGTTTTACTTATTGAAATACAATGTTCAATCTTAGAGCCCCAGAAACACTAAGAAGCGAATGTTTGCTTAAGTGTGTAAATAAACTAAGACGTAAGAAGGGTTAACTGCCCTTTATTTCTCAGAATAAATACAATCAGCTCCTAGCTCGGAGTATACACAAAGCCTCCACTTGGGCTTGAACTTAAAATGATTATGAAATTAAACTAAACTAAACTTAACTAAAGCTACCTGAAAGATATAGCCGAAGCTATCAGGTTTCTAAGTAGTTGGCCGCTAAGTATTAATTAAATCGGCGAAGCCAAGCAATAATGACCGAGTGTAGTAGCTAAGAGAAAACGTAGCCAAAAGGCAAACGCGCGCTAGTCAGGAAAATCAGAATCTCTTTCTCGAAGTCGGCGAAACATCGACTTAAATAGTATTCTTACTCATTAAGTGCGTTTCTGAAAATACATTATGGTAGGAAATTGTAAGCTGAAACCAGAATAGGTAGAAAAGTTGTATAATCTAAAATAACTATTAATAAAATTAGGATACACCGTACAAGTTTAAGCAACAGAAATGGATCAGCATTTTTAAAGAGTCTCCTAGTGGAAACTAATTTCCCTATAGAATATTTCGCGTAAATTACACCTATCATTCCGTTTCATGGCATTATCTGTCTTGGTTACTGTAATGAAGAAACAAAAAAAAAACAAAAA
>KK121884.1:98946-131278 GCA_000611955.2 Stegodyphus mimosarum | reverse complement strand
AATTAATTAAATAGCATTAATAATAGAAAAATAATTATTATTAACGCCATCAATATATTATATATATGTTCAATTTTTACATATATATAATACAGGGTGTTTATAAAAAAGTCCCGGACATATTTTGATGTTTAATAACTCATAAAATATTGAAGATAGATTAAAATTAGTAACATAAATGGTTAGATAGACTCAAAACGTTTCATGACCCTTGTCCATGAACTTCCACGTGTGCCCCCTTCGTCGCACGGAGAATATCCAGTCGATATTCCATTTCACGCCAGGTACCGGCAAGCATGTCGGCATCCACAGAGGCTGTTGCGGTTGTCAATCTGGCTTTTAGGTCATCCATGTTCGACACTCTCCTCCTGTCAACGTTGTCCTTAACAAATCCCCAAAGGAAAAAGTCCAGCGGCGTTATGTCAGTTGATCTGCGTGGCCAAGGAATTGGACCTCCTCCCCCGATCCATCTTCCTTAAAAATGGTCATTCAAAGAACTACGAACCATCTTGTTGCAAAAAGCGTTGCAAAAGAGGTGGTGCACCATCTTGTTGCAAAAAGACCTGTGGCTGAAGCTCTTCTAGATGTGGAAATACGAAGTTTTCCAGCATGTCTAAGTATACGACTGATGAGACCGTGTTTTCTGTAAAAAAGAAAGGCCCAATGACTCGGTCGTGCATTAGTCCACACCACACATTAACCTTTGTGGAAGCCCTTTGTGCCTCCCGTTATTCATGGGGGTTTGCAGATCCCCATATGCCCACATTATGGAGATTAACAATGCCAGAAAGACGAAAGGATGCTTCGTCGGATAACATTATGTGCTTCAGAAATTCAGCATCATACTCTATCCTCCTTATCATATCTGTTGCATCACATACAAAAGTACTAGAACAAACACACCAAAAGTAAACATAGTATTGCAATAGTTGCCAAAAACAAAAGTGAGAAAAATGCAATTAATAAGCAGACGATATTTAGAAAAGTACAGATATTTAGGCTGGAAAACGAAATTATCTGAAATGAACCACACGCGCAGACGATATTTACAAAAGTAAAGATATTCAAACTTGAAAAGGAAAATATATAAGTTATTCTATCAATGAATGCCATAAGTTTGTTTATATCTTCATTATTTTATGAGTTATTAAACATAAAAATGAGTCCGGGACTTTATAAACACCCTGTATATGTAAATAAATTATATTTTATATACGTATATATGTACTAGAGGAAGTACCCGATGCCCCTAAGTTAGATTGAGAGTAATGCATCTAACAACAGAGACAACGATACCGCTGTAATCCTTCCCTAATAGCGATGCAAAAAATACGATTCATGGTCATACATTTTTCAGTCTGATGTCATATGGAACCCACATGGAGAATTTCGACAGAAATATAAGCTAATTCTCTGTCATTATATCGGCAACAATGGCACGCAGTTTTTAATGATTTTCGGCTTTCTAATCGAATGGTTGTAAAAGCTCAAGTTCCATCTAATCTTTCACCTATATTCAATTTTAGTCGACTAAATGTGGGAAAACATTTTTCATAATTGATCAGAAATCAATAATGCGAACATGCGCACAGACAGGCATTCTTCTTTATATACGTAGATTTTGTAAAACTTGTAAATCTTTTATTAACAAACTCTACGATTTGAAAGCGAGATTACCAACACTTTTCGAAATAAAGCATTTTTATCTCCAAAGAGCGAGACTGTTGCCACTCGGGAAAATGAGGGCGAAAATTATCGCTTTCAAAGTTTTAATTAATATTTCGACTGACTAAAGTCGTACGAAGATTAGAATAGTTGAAATGGCTTCCCACGAATTTTTGGAATGGGGAATAATGCATTAATGTTTGGCAATGCTATTTTTATTTATTGTAAAACTTAGAAATTTTTTTAATTAACAAACCCTAGGATTTGAAAGCGAGCAGTGGCAACAACTTTCGAATTAAGGCAGATTTTCGTCTCCAGCTTGCAAAGCTTTTGCCACTCGGAAAAATGAGAGCGAAAATGATCGTTTTTCCGGATTTTTATTGAATATCCCTGATTTTAGCTTTTTGGGGGGGGGGAGTGGACGTCGTACTTTTCCAGGACCCAGAAAAGAATTGCAGAAAAGAATTGACTTGAAAATAATTGAAGTTTGGTGACGATAGCTATAGTAGTGACTAAGTTATTACAGGACAAACAAGCAGACTTTCTTCTTTGTATATATAGAGAAGTAAGATGTTACAAAATATGATAGCTGCTTTAAAAAAATAATTAGTGACCTCAAAATTAACATTCTAAATTTGGTGCTCTCCCCTAAATTCATCTGTTCTCCCAAATTTGAGATCGTTCTATCGTTATGTAACGCTACTAACTAACCAATCACAGATTAGCTGTACTTGTACATGAAACGTTGTATAAATACAGCTGGCAGTAACATCATTGTTTTCCTAGCTTCGGCCGCTGCTAAAATATTCCCGATGTTGTGCTTCTCCGTCTAAAAGGATGCCGCTCCCGTTAACATGTGTATATAAGAAATTACTGTAATTGTTTATCATCAAAACGTACATTGTCTGCGAAGAATGATTCTAATGTGCCTAATAAAGATGGTAATTAGCTGAACTTGGATTCTGTCAACATCTTCTTCCATCTTTTCACTCGATTATCGAAAGCTACTTAAAGTAGCGGTTTTAATTGCGCACCAAAATATACATCTTCGGTCATGACGACTGCAAGCTGATTATTCTTCTATTCTCGGAAAATATTACGTATATATATATAAAGTTAGAAATTTAGAACTACTTTTTTTCATAAAGACCAAAAATTGACATTCATATTTAATAAATTTCAAATAATTATGTAAATGAAACAAAGAATTTAAAGATGTTAAAACCAAAACTTTTAAACAACCTTTACCTGAGTTCAAAAAATTTAATGAAATTTAAAGAAAAAAGAACAAAACAGAAGAGGAATTCAATCAACTTCAATGCCACTTCGTCAGGGTAAAGGAACATTGAAATCAATGTATATGTATGTGTGTGTACGTGCTATAAAGACCTTATTTTATTCTAACCAATTATTGTGAGTTTAAAGAAACTTTCCTTTCCCTTTTGATTTCAATTTCCTGCCAGAAAATGTAAATTCAACAACGTGTATGCAAATCTAAGTGAGTTGGAAACAGTGCTTAAGCAGCAGCTTTAAGAGTTCGCAGTAGTAGTGTTAGTTTCGAGTTTATGTCGCGTGGTTAATTTAGCAACCTCGTAGTAAGACAGTTGGTGCAAGCCAATTTCCTTAGATTATATTGATATTTTAGGTTCGGCTTTGTTGTGTGCAGTCGGTTTAGCGGTTTAGATAAAGAAGGTGCCAGTCGTGTAGCCAGTCTTATTTTATTGTGATTGTACATTTCATTTTTTGTTCAAGTTACTTAGCCACAAGTAGTGGTTAAATTTTGAACACCGAGTGAGGGCGTTTGTTCAATTTAGTTAAAATGAAAAGGTTATTATAACCTTCTTCTGCAGCTATCTGTTCTTTCAAGAGGGAGCGAGAATTCGCGACCTAGTCTTTCAGTAGGGTTGATAATCCCGAAACATACTAGAAGTCCCTACAGTGCATGGAATAAAAATATTTTTGAAAGGTGCCATAGATGTTGCATGTGAAGAAAGATGTATTTGCAATAATGTTTTAATTAATTGCCACAGTATGCACGTCCTTTGATCGGTAATACAGCACCCACCAGCGGACGAACGCTAAATTCCCTGAACGCTGGTATTTCTGACCTGGCTTCGATTCGGGGCGACGGGCTGACTGCATGGGCGTTTTCATGGTTTTCCTCATGCGCAACGTTGTTTAGGGGAGCCTACTGCGGTACCGAAGGGCCATGATTGGAATACCGGAGAAGACATGGATGTTTGTAAACGTATGAGTATCTGTGCGACATGGGAGCATTCTAAATGTGCGGCGAGTCGAAAGTCCTCTAGTGTGGTTTGATGGAAGGGGAGAGGCGCGGAAGGCCGACGGACGACTCCCGGGGTGCTCTCCCACAAACTTGGGGTGGAAAATAGAAGTCCAGTCGCTGTCTGGAGTAGGCTGTGGGAATCATTCTTCCACGCAGTTTGGACACGACACCACCAACAACAACGTGTATGCGATCCAGTTTCCCTTAGAAAGTTCTCCACGAAGGCATCGGTCCCTGCCTTTTGGTAGATAACCCAAGTTGTGCTTTGACATAATCAACTAAACAAAACCATCCTTAACAACACATTAACATATTTCTAAATGCTTTAACAAGAAAAAGAGCAGACCGCATTGAGAAACAGGGGCACTACCCATCATCAGCAGAGAAGAAATTGCGTAAATTAAAATGTGGATGTCAGTGAAATTATACACTCATGTCCATAAATTAAGCATAATGCAAAATCAGGCAAAGGAAGAGTTAGAAGCCAAACAAATTTGACTTATTTGTAAAGCTTATTTATTAAACAAAAGGTAAAGAGCAAAAAAAGAAGCTATATTTTGATATTATTAAAAAAATTACCGATTTTTTCTCCCTGGAGCAAATTACAAAAAACCAATATTACATGTTTGGTACGATTGTTAATACATTGTATGTCTCCCAGACGGCATGCCGAGTATCAAATTCTCGATCTGATCTTGGAGGATATTACACCACTCAAAAAGCAATGCTCTCCGAAGTTCCGGTAGACATGTAGGAGGAGGTTGACGGGCTTGAACTCGTCGGCCAAGCATGTCCCACACCTGCTCTACTGGATTCAAGTCCGGTGAGAATGCTGGCCAGTCCATACGGGTGATATCCTCCGATTGAAGGCATTCGCTTACGATGTTTGCACGGTGAGAACGGGCGTTGTCATCCATAAACACAAATTGTGCGCCCATGGCGCCCCGAAACAAACGTACATGTTGTTCCAGAATGACGTCCCGATAGATTTAGCTTGTCATGGTTCCAATTTGAACATGCAGGTCAGTTCTTGAACCCAGAATAATTCCTTTCAAACGAGCACTCTTGCACCACCATAACGGTGTAGTTCAGTGATGTTTTCTTGGTGGTAACGGGTACCTGGAGCTCTCCATATGAATGTCCGGCGAGAATCAGACTGCAAGCTAAACCTGGACTCGTCGGAAAACATCACACAAGCCCACCGTCGCGGTGTCCGCAATGCATGCTCTCTACTCCAGGCTAATCGCAGGCGACAGTGAGTTGCAGTAAGTGGAACGCGTCTGACAGGTCTACGAGCATATAGACCAATCTGCCCTAAGCGTCTGTACACGGTCTGCCTCGAAATTGTCGTACCAGTGGCCGAAGAGAGCTCACGAGACAGGTCTGAGGCTGTGCTCCGTCTCTTTTTTTTGGCAGTAACTGCCAAATACCGGTCCTCATTCGGCGTTGTAACTCTGGGGCGACCTGTGCTGTAACGTCTACTCACATGACCATCATCTTGGAATCGTTGCCAAAGCCTGGAGATGACACTCTGGGCAATTCCAAGTTCGTCTGATACTTCCATTTGGGTACGCCCACATTCCAGACGGCCGATCATTCTACCACGTAAAAAGTCATCCAAATGCGTCCTTTGTGTCATAACTATTCGGTTATTACACTGAAATGCTTATAAAGCGCCTGCGAACAATTTTACTTCTTTGCCTCTATTCCTTATATATCACTCTCGTCATTGTGACGTACCATCGGTGTCATCTGGTTACTTCCTGAAATTTGCAGATGATTTTTGAAGATGCGTGTAGTGATTTTACAGGTGATATATTTATTTTAGAGTTCGATTTCCGCGTGACTCCGAATTATTCTTAATTTATGGATATGAGTGTAGTTCAACTTTGCTGCTCTTTGTTTTAACGAAATTTAAATATGCATCGTTGTAAATAATTTTATGTTAATAAACCAATTTATGATTTAAGCCGTTGCTATAACTTGTTCTTTCCGTAGACCTTATGAGAATACAAAATAGATTTTTGTGTATTTAAGCTGAGGGTCTTGAATGTTTATAGTAGAGCTTCTGGACCAGACTTAGTAACAGGTGTTACACGCAGTCTCCGAAACTGCCTTTCTGTTGCTTTTAAGAGTTAAAGGTTGTTTAAGTTTCTTTAGAGTCTGTGATTTGTTTCAGACGAAGCGATAACTTGCCATCTACGAGACTTTGACTCCTAGATACAGTAGAATTGCAAAGTTTAACATTATCATTGGCTGAAATACGTTTTATATCATTCGAGTGCACGCGTAATGAGAGTTCTACAATCATTAATGAAGCGGATTAGTTTTGAAATGGTGCTCTATAGAGAAATTTAAGAAAGTATGTTAAATCGCAATTACAGATTATAAGGTCTGTTGTTGACACCACGTGATTTCCTTGTACTTGTGATTTCCTTGTTCAATTATACGTGATATCCTTGTTCAATTCTTATTCAATTATACATGAATTCTTATTCAATTATATCCTTGTTCAATTATACGTGATATCCTTGTTCAATTCTTACGTCCTTGTTCAATTATACGTACGCGTGATTTCCTTGTTCAATTATACACACTTTTAGCTGCGCATCATTTAAACTTATTTTCTTTATATTCTTATTTTCTTATTATTTATATTTATAAACTTTCACTTCGCTAGAAGGCAAATACGCACAAAAATTTAATCTTCAGTAAAAATTGTAAGATACAGAAAACCTTATAAGGTATTTCTCTCGCCTCCTTAGCATGCCTTCGTGGTGTAAGGGTCAGCACACTTGGCGCGTAATCGAGAGGTAGGAGGTTCGAGTCCCGGCGAGGGCATCGCTTATTTTTCATGACCCCTGCTTCGAAATAACCAAAAGGCTCTACAACCTAAAGTACCAAAAACACTTTAAAAACAGTTTTTACATTCAAAACGCCAAAACGATTTCTGTGACGAAACAAGCAATGCGGTCAGTGCGCAAGCAGACAGTTTTTTCGGTGCACAAAATGTAAAGCTAACGTTGTGTCGCATTGGGTAAAAAGACACTGAAGTTGGTGCAACAACTGAATGAATTCACTATTCAGCTAAGAGTTTCAGATATAAACAGAAAGCGATCTAGTCAAGCTTAGTGTTATTTTGTAAGGTTTTAGTTTAAACTAAGTTTTATTTTAATTTGCCCTTTTTCTATCTCTTCTCATTTCAACTTCCCGTTAGAATAAGCGCGCGTTTCAGCTTTATGCTAATTTGAAGCGGAGCCAAGTTCTATTTAAGCGAGAGGTAGGAACCTCTCAGTGTGAGAGAGTTTTTAGTCTCAGACCACTGTTACTCTGTTCGACGTTCGCCTGACCAGCTAGTATTTAAATTCTAAGCCGTAGCGCTGTTACGCTATTACTTATTGAAGTAAATCTAAGTGGGCTAGTATTAGTTAAATCTTGCTACGCACCATTTAGCATAGAGGCCAACCTCGCGTTATAGCTCTGTGAGCCACTACTTAATTTCTAATTAGCTTTAGTTTAAATTAAATTTGATTGTTCAGTTTAGACCCAAGTGGCGGTCACTATTTTGTGTATCCCTCCCGAGTTGGGAAGTGGCTGTACATAATTGTTTTTTAATAAAAGAGGATTTTAAATCCCTCTGAAGTGTAGTTCTTCTACCACTTATTCTCAGTATTCTACCACAGAACATAGCTGCATTCAGCTCCCTGTTCAAGATCATTACTTAGGACTTAGTTACTTTCACGAAGATGTTTGCCAAGAATATGCACCGAACAGTTCTGACAATTTAAACTATCAAGTTCTTGATAATTCTACACCAATTGCATGCAGATTAACTAAAGGCATAAAAACCTTAAACGGAACATAAGAACAATATAATTAAATCACTTTCAAAGCAAAAATTGTGCAATTTAACGACATATAAAAAATTGAGCTTACTTTGTCGGGTAACAAAGTAGCAATAATATACATACATATATATATATATATATATATATATATTGCCATTCTGCTACCCGTCTAGGTAAAAATCTTAACAGGAACGTAAGAATAACATAATTCAATTACTTTTAAAGCAAAAATAAAAATGCACAATTTACTGGCATACAAGAGTAAAAAATTAGCTCATGAAAACGGGCAACAGAGTGGCAATAATATATATATATATACACTCACGTTTGTGAAAATTGCAACACCATCAAGGACTTACGCGAGTGAGCTGAAATTTTCAGGAAATGCAAAGTAGCGCGTGATATGCAAATGATTAGAATTGCAAATCCGTAGCGCATGCGTATGCTGAGCAGCGCCCTCTGAACGGCTGATGGATCCGAATAAATAGACGGCTGTAGCGAGGCGTGTATGGTTATCGGTGGTTATCTGCTAGTGGTAAACGTTAACTCAATCTGTACTTATGCCTCGTCGACGAAAGAGAGCGAGATTTGAACAACTTACAGAGTTTGAACGAGGGAGAATCATCGGCCTTCGTGAAGCTGGATTGTCGTATCGTGCAGTAGCCTCTCGTGTGCAGCGTAACAGCAGCACAGTGATGCGCGTTTGGAAGCAGTGGACGGACGAGTGTCGGACAACTCGGAAATCCGGGAGTGGACCCCGAAATGTGACGTCAGCTCGCGATGATAGACACCTGGTCCGCATGGCGCGGACGGACCGTACAGCTTCCTCTAGACAATTGGCAGCACTGTGGTCAATAGCTACAGGTGTTTCATTGTGTGCTTCATCAATTCGTAGACGTCTGCTGCAGTGTGGACTGCGCGCACGGACTCCTTTATACAGGATCCCCCTAACGCACGACCATCGCCGCCTGCGGCTACAATGGGCCAATCAGCATAGAGACTGGCGTGCTGATTGGCAGCATGTCGTGTTTTCTGACGAATCCCGCTTTAATTTGTGGTACCATGATGGCCGCATTCGTGTCAGACGCTATGCCGGTGAACGCCACCTTCCGGAGTGCATTATCGAACGCCACAGTGGACGAACACCCGGAGTTATGGTCTGGGGCGCCATAGCATATCATAGACGATCTCAATTGCTACGAATTGTGGGCAATCTGAACAGCAACCGGTATATCCGTGAAGTTCTACAGCCCGAAGCTGTTCCCTTCCTTCAAAGCTTGCCAGGCGCTGTATTTCAACAGGACAATGCCCGCCCTCATACTGCTCGGATTGTTAAATCCTTCTTTGCAGCGCAGCAGGTACAGCTTCTTCCTTGGCCTGCGTGTTCCCCGGATATGTCGCCAATTGAACATGTGTGGGATGTCATTGGTCGGCGTCTTGCTCGTGATCCTCGTCCTGTTGCGTCTGCAGACGAACTTTGGGTACGCGTACAAACGATATGGAATGCTCTTCCTCAGTCAGACATTCAAACTTTGTTTGACTCCATGCCACGTCCTGTAGCAGCACTTATTGCGGCGCGTGGTGGCCACACAAAATACTGATTCTCATCTCTTGTTCTTGTTTGTTTGCTTTGAACATTTAATCATTTATTTGTACCACTACCACTCAACTGTGTATTAAATTGCATTCAATTATGACGATTCCTTCTTGGTGTTGCAATTTTCACAAACGTGAGTGTATATATATGTATATGTAATAATAGCATGCAAGGAAAACACAGGGTAGCGTCGATGCGTAATATCTGTATAGAGATAGATCGTAAATCAGTATTGAAGGCGAAGAATTCTGATTGCGTAGTATGCTAAGATGTTGACTTCGTAATGTCTAAGAAACTTGGCAGTCAAGGCAGTTTTAATTCCATTTTTCTTTGCAACTGAGATTTGTGGCCACAGTTCGTTCCCTTGGCACTGTAGTCATGCCTATTCAGGAACATTTGCATTTTTGATTTCATTTCGATAGGAGGCGAGCACAGCGAAATAGCGACCAAGTAGCGCAGACGTTCAAGCTGAAAGTGCGTAGTTATTCAACATGGAAGCATACGAAGAGAAGGGTTTTGGTTTGAGTTAAAAATTTCAGCTCCCAATTATTACATGATCAGCGTTGCGTATGCCATGCAAAATGGATACATCTAGAAATGAAGCAATCCAGAGAAGTTTTTACGATTTTTAGAACAGAGAGGGAGATTTAGAGAGTTGCCGTTAGTTTAAATTATAATTTTGATTCACATATTTTTTATCTTACATATATATATATTACATATATATATATATGTAATATATATATATATATGTAATATATATGTGCATGGGTATTGCTACTCTGTTACCCGTTTTCATGAGCTCTTTTTTTTTGTATGTCGGTAACTTGTGCATTTTTTGCTTTAAAAGTTATAAGGTTTATATTTATTTTAACTAACATTTATTTTAAGTTAATATTCATTTCCTGTTTAGCCTTCATTTTCCCCTAGAAATGCCCGTGCCAGAGCATGTAAATTGTAGTAGCACGCGCAGTTTATTCAAATTTAGCGGAAGCTAGTTGAATTAAATAGTAGACGAAACCAGAGTGTAAGAGTCTTGCTTTGAACCTACGCTGGAGATATTGCTCGGTGGAATTTAGATCAGCGCGTGTCGGCCTGCGTGCCTAGCTTTGCAGAAGTGCTAGATTTCAACTGTTAAATCAGTAATCTTGCTGAATATCAGCGATAATTAAAAACGCGGTTAGTTAAGATCTCAGAGCCTCGTCGATAGTGTTTGACATTTGTTCATCTAGTTTCTTAGTTTCAGTTTTACCTTACTTTTAATTGAACCGTCGGGTTGGGCAGTTTGTGAGCGTCGAGTAGACGCAGTTGTAATTTTAAAGGTGCAATAAAAGGGTTTCAACCCGTTCGCACGTTTTTGTGTGACTCACTATCCCAGTGACTGACAAGTTGGGCCAGCGAGATCTTACAAAGTTTTCTTATGTTCCTATTAAGTTTTTTTATGCCTTTCGTTTAATATGCATGCAATAGCTGTAAAATTATAAACAAGTTTAAGTGCCGCTAAGCCTAACGAAGCCGCCTTTTCTTAATTTTGAAATTCTTAATACAGTAGTGAATTAAGACAGGTGGCGCACCAAGTTGAATGTGCTTTTGCCCAGTTGGACCAAAAAATAACAGTTTCGATTTTTTGCACCGAAATTTGTTCTTCCTGGCCGCTGGCTGGCCGAATTGCTTTCTGTGGGGTAGAAACTCTAATATTAGTTATAAAATTTTTTTTTATCTATTTTAACTTGGTTTTGTGTTTTAGGTTTTTCTGCTTTTTTACAGTTTTTAATGAAGTTTGAGTTTTTATATGTTTTTACCTCGTCGCGAAGAGAGAACTGAATTGATTGAATGAAAAATATATCTCTACTGAAATTTGAGGAAATAGGTTCATAGGAAGTGCAGGAAAAAATGTGTTTAATTTGATAGGCCGTAAAAGAAGTCACGCGATATCCACAGCAGATTTTTTTTATCCTTAGTTTGGTTTTGGGAAAACGATTTTTCACTGAAGTATACGAATGGTATAGGGTATCACAGTTTAAAAATCTACCTTATATAATTCATTTTTAAGGAAAAACTATAGATCTAGGACAAAGAAAGCAAGGCAGACATATTACACTTAAAACTACTTAAGTGTTTTTGAATGACTCTCTAAACTTAACAATGAAGATGAAAATTTAATTAACTTTATTTTCTATAAAATCTTGAGAGCAGATTTAGGAATAAACAATATACGGAGTTAAAGATGCATTTCTTTTTCAAACTTTTCCTTCTTTAGTTAGAACAGATGTCTGACAACATCAAGTGAGCAATTGCATTTAGTTTACGAAGATTTCTGTTTTTGTCTTCGAAAACCCTTCAGTCTGGTAGAAAACTACCCTTTTCAGTGTTTTTCGTCTGAGAGCTCTCTCGAGAAGGTGCCTTCCGTGAAAAAATACAGATTTCTCTCGTGCTTCCATGTTTATTATTTTCCTTGTTCGAAAACGTGGCCTGTAAATCAAGGACTTTTCTTGTCATAATGGACAGAGTTTCGTGAAGTAGACCTGAAGCTATGAAAGTACTGGAAAGTACGGCTCAAGATTTATTTTTAAATTTTCCTTTGTTGTTTCATTCATTTTAAGAATGTTTTGTACATTGTCCTTTCCTAGCAGAATGTTACTTTTGTTTCTGCAGAGCAGAAATTGAAAGAAATGGACACAGGTCATGGAGTTCTATTCTCATTTTAAGGGCGTAAGGTTTATCCTAATTTTATGAACAGTTATTTTAAGTTACGCAACTTTCCTATCTATAGAGGCTGTTCGCACATTTTTAGACAATTTTGGTAACGGTAATAAACAATCGTTTGCAGCAAAAGAAGTAATTGCAATTTACTATGTTTTTAAAAGGCAAAATTATCGTCTGTGGCTTGAAGGTTTTGTTTTTATTCAACATGGCGAATTTAACAAAGCAGTGGTTCGAAGGCCACATTTACGCTCTTTCCGAAGAGAAATAGGCATACTCCGTTATCCAAAAACGATGTGAGAGTTATGTTTTTGTGATATCTAAAGCGTCGATAGGTAATATTATCAACAAAAAAGGGAAAAAACGTCAAATTGGAGCCTCCAGTGGGACAAAAATTCCAAACAAGTATCCGAGAAAAAAACGGACATCTTCGACTATGGCAAAGGTACGTTGTTTAATGTTAAAAGAAAATCCCCCTAGTCAAAGGACAGTTGCAAAATCATTAAAATGCTCTATGTCCACTGTAAACAAAATGATAAACGTTGATTTAAATCTTAAGAAAGCGAAAGAACGCAATGTGCATCGTCTTCTTCCAAGTCATATCGCTCCACGCAGGACACTCAGCAGAATTCTATAGGAGAAACACTTATCCAAAGAAAAATGGAAAACAGTTGTCACAATAGATGAAGCGTGGGTGTATTTAAATGATTGTAACAAAAAAAAAGAGCCATTTATTATCATAAAAGGGGAGAACAAAATTTAAGTACATGGTTCAAAGAACCGAAAGGAAGTTTATCTAAGGGATTCAGGACTGTTGCTTGTTTTCTTATAATGGCAAGTTAAAGAGGGTGCAAAAAATGTCAAGATTAACTCCAAATACTATGAGAAACATCTTTTATCGCCAATTTTTTTGAATGAAATACCATCGCTTTACCCAAATTGCCATCCATCTGCGAGACTCCATCGGCACAAAGCTAGCGGTCAAACATCAAAATCCACTGTAAATTTCTAAAAGAAATGGAACAAAAAACTGGTATCAAGGCCATACCCTTCATTGATATCCCTACTAAATCTCCCGATGTGTCACCTATGGATTTTTGTGTTTCGGACTTTGAAAAACTGCATTATCCAAACGTTGTCCCAAAACCCTAACAGGACTCTGGAAAGCTGTTCGGGAGGAATGGGATAAAATATCTCTTCTGACACTTCAAAAGGCAGTCGAAAGATAGCTCAGAATAAGGGATGTCAAATAGAACATTTAAAACCCAAGAATTTTATGTAATTTAGTTTTGTGATTACAATATACATCGTCTAAAAATGTGCGAACAGCCTCTGTATTCTAATTTCAGCTTACAATTTCCTACCTGAATGTAATTTCAGAAGTGCAGTGAATGCAAATGTGCAAGAGTGATATTTAAGTCAATGTTTTCCGGCTTCGTGAGAGAGAGTCTGATTTTCCTGACTAGCGCAGGTTTGCCTTTTGGCTATGTTCTATCTTAGCTACTACGCTCGGCCATACCTTAGGCCCTTGCTTGGCTTCCTAGATTTCATTAATATTTAGGGGCCAACTACTTAGAATCCTGATAGCTTCGGCTATATCTTTCAGATAGCTTTCGTTATGCTTAGTTTAGTTTAATTTCATAATTATTTATGTTTAAGCCCAAGTGGAGGCTTTGTGTATACTCCGAGCAGGAGTTGATTGTATTTAATCTGAGAAATAAAGGGTGGTTAACCCTTCTTTAGTCTTACGTGTTTGCTCTCACACTTAAGCGATTATTCGCTTGTTAGTGTTTGAGGGGTTCCAAGATTGAACATTGAATTAAATAAGTAAACCCCACAAGGGTCTATGCATATTTATTTTTCGCCTTGGAATTCGGTGATAGATATAAAAGATTTTTGAGAGTAGCTCATTGTTGCATAGAAGTAAATATTCTAGCAAAAAAGAATTTTCGACTGAGAAAAAAATGCTACATTTTCACATAGATAATGTAATGTAATGTACACTGGTGTCCAAAAGTTAAGCATAATGGATAAATATGTGAATAAAGATGGAACTGTAAATCAAAATGGCGGGAAAAGTGATATGCGAGGGTAAAATAGTTATAAAATAAGAAGCAAATCAAAAGAACGATAATAATTAATTTTATTATCCAAAGTAGCAGTTTGAAAGTAAACTGAGAATAGCAAGGGTTCACACTTTAGAGAAAAAATGAAAGAAAGCATTAAATAAATTACTGATGCTGCAGTTTAATAAGGCGTGTGGTCACCTCTGACAGCCAGGCACGCTGCACAGCGATTTACCGTACTTGCTATGAGATGATGAATGAGTTGTGGGCTCAAACGGTTCCAAGCTTCTTGGAGAGTTCTCTTCAGTTCTGTAATGGAGCTTGGTGGGTGCGAAAGGGCTGCAATTTGTCTCTCGAGCATATCCCATATATGCTCGATAGGATTTAAATCAGGGGAGTTCGCAGGCCACAACATGCGCTGGATGTTTTCCGTTTCAAGGTAGTCATCAAGCAGCACCGCTCGAAGACATGGCACATATCATCTATGAATATGAAGTCAGGACCGACAGCACCTCGAAACAAGCGAACATAAGGCTCAAGAACTTTGTCTCTCTATCTTTGACCAGTCACAGAACCCGTGTCAAAGAAATGGAGGTCTGTGCGGCCGTCCATCATGATGCCTGCCCATATCATTACTCACCTTGATGGAAAATGATGTCTTTCCGATGTGTTTCTTGGTTCAAAACATGTTCCACGTTCTCTTCATATCGTTACCGACGAGAATCACTATTCAGACTAAACCTGGACTCGTGACTGAACATCACATTGGCCCACTCTCCCACACTCCAATGTTGATGTTTCAAACTCCAGTTCAAACGAGCGCGTTTCTGCGAGACGTGAGGGGAATGCAAACTGCTGGTCTTCTGGCGTACAGGTCAGCATGATTGAGTCTCTTGTAAACAGTTTGTCTCGAAATTCGTATTCCTGTGGCAACTGTGAGCGCCGAACCCAGTGCTCTGGCAGTACTGCATCTCTGACGTCGCGCACTTATTACCAGATATCGATCTTCGGGAGGGGTTGTGACTCTTGGTCGACTTGATACTGGTCGTCGGGTAACATCTCCCGTTCTTTGAAACCTCTGCCACAGTCTTGAGATCACAGACTGGTTCACATTCAGAATTCGAGACACTTTGGTTTGTGATCGTCCGGATTCCAGAATTCCAACGATTCTTCCTTTCGCAAACATCTCCAATTGGCGTGTTTGAGCCATCATTGACCTGGTTGGATGGTTAACAACGTTCTTTCGCACAGCAGTTGCCCGAAACTTGATTGAACTGCCTATGCTGCGTGAATCGGTTTCTCTGCGTTCCGACATGCGCAGGTGTTTAGCGCAGGATGTAGTCGACTGAAAAGTTTTGCATAAACCCAATGTTTCTTCTTCACCCAATTAATATCCGCAAGAAATTTGGAATAATTTTACGAATATTTACTCCATTATTTTCGCATTTTACAATTTATGCTTAACTTTTGGACACCAGTGTAATTGAGATACGTAATATAATTACTAATATACTGCCCAACCTAGACAGTGGTTACCGACGTTGACTGCCGCAGCAGAGGACCTGGGTTCGAATCCAGAAGAAGGCATGGATATTTGTAAATGTATAGTGTCTGTGTGGCATGGGGGCACTCAAAAAATGAAAAGGCTAAAGTCCTGTCGAGAGGTCGATGGCAGAGGGAAGAGAATTGGGAGATCCTCGGACTCGGCCTCGTGGAGTGCTCTTCTTCAAAACTGGGGCCGGAACTCTGCAAAGTCGTACTGTTACCTGTATGGTGCCCAAAGCTTTGCAAATGATAGGCACAGACTTGCCTCCTTCTTGCAATGGATCACGTGGGCAAGCTCTGTTATGAGACAAGAGAGATGAGTCTAAACACAGTTACTAATAATGAGAATGTAATTCAGTGTACTTAGTAAAAGATGGAAACATCTCAAAGAATTGCCAAACTTGAAATCGTTGAAAACGCCAAGTCTTAAATAGCGCTTTGAAGTTGACGCACATCACGCCCGCCACACTTCCACTAATGCATGTTATAAATTTCATGTAATTTGCATGCTTCCTTCAGGGTGTTGCATTTACTGTGCCCAGCAGTGTATAAATCCAGGTATATCTTCAGAAATTTTGAATAAACAGTTTTAATTTTTTGCAGGTATGCTTAGAAATACGTCTACTTTAAGATGATGATAAAAATTTGATAGTTTATAATTCAATATTTTGTTCGAAAAATTTATAAAAATTATTTAAAAATACAAATTTTAAAAATAAATCATAAAAAAAATGTTTGAATTTTATTTGGAATGAACCTAAATTTCGAACTGTATAAAAACGAATTAAATACGTTTCATAAAAAAAGAGATATTAATAATTATCATACCAAATTGAATTAACATTGAGGAGCTAAAATTTTGACAGCTAAATTTTTAAAAACTACTCATGCGAATTTTACGAAACTTGGTAGTTTGGCATAGTAGAGTCGTAGAATGGAAATATGGAAAGAAATTGGCATGTCATTTCAGAAAAAATCCGATTTTATTTCAAAATACATATATTTGAACAATGCTATATATAAATCTAATACATGTCCTAAGTCCCGCTTTCCAGACATGAAAAACGCAATTTGAATTTCGTCAATCGGCCCAGAAGAACGGGAGATATAGAACTGCCCCCCCTTTTTTTGCGCAGTGTGTTTAAGAATCGTATATCACATATTGCATATACCACGTGATACATGCAATGCAGATAATACACATAAATACCCACGTAAAATATACTCAAAATGGCACTAAACAAGTGAAGTACACGTTACATAGGCACAATATTACAGTGGTGGTGGTGCTTATGCTTACTTGTCTGACGAAATTCCTAGTGGGAAGAAGCGCAAGTCGTTGGCAACAGCTTTGAGCGCATAACAGGTGACAGTGCGATTTGGCTCAGTTCCGGTCCCAAATTTGATAGAGAGCACATAAATACCCACGTAAGAAAGGGTTACGGGACCCCTTTTCCCTTCCACCAGACTACACGAGAGGACTTTCGGCTCGCCACATATTTAAAGTGGCACCATGCCGCACCGACAGTATACAGTTACACACATCCGAATTAGTTCTGTTCCCGTTATTCCTCTTAAACTAGTTCTCTTTACGAGATTCCTCTTTCCGCGTTTTTCAAAATTCTTCCTGTTCCTTTGAAACCGGAGAGCACAGTACCCCTCCCACAGCTCCTCCGGCGATGTTACGATGAGTCATTAAGAATAGCTAGCCAGTTTCTTTGTGAATAAATTACTCTTCGTCAGACTTTTCTTGAAATCTTTAGTTTCATTCTATTTATAATTCTCTTGCAATATTAGCTGTTATTTTCACATCTTACGTTAATCAATAGGGATGTTTTAGACATTATAACTAAAAGGAAAAAAACCTTTAGTCCTTTATAAAGGTTATCAGTATCGAATTCAGAATAAAAATAAGGAAAATGTAGGATTATTATTGGATTTGCGTAAATGAAAGAATTAAAAGCTGCAAAGGTGCATTTAAGACCAAAGAAGTCGTCGGTTTAGAAGAAAGAACGTCGTTTTAGAACGAATATTTATTCTGAAAGATTTTATTATAACTCACTTTTATGCAGAATTTTAGAAGAATTCGGCATATTATTTTTACTTTAGGAAACGATTTTTTAGTTCATTGTCAAAATCATCGCAGGGTTTGAACATCTCCCTCCCGTTTTAAATACGTTTAAATACATACCCGATGTATAAAAGAAATTAAACAAACAAAAAACGAAAAACAGTTTTTTGCAGACGATTAAGTATTCGCATTCAATTAGTTCAGATCTCGCTTCGCGACAAGGCAAAAAAAAAATACGTAAACACTCAACTATATTAAAAATTATGAAGGAAATCTTAAACAATTATTTCCTCGAATAAATTCCAGAAGGGATTAAGCATAATTTAATTCCCAATAATAAAAGAGGGCGTTATCTCTGTTGTTGCGAAGCTTAGTTTCTCTAGATTGGCAACAAAGCCACTATTCTGCTAAGTTTGAAATGTAACCAAATATGGCCACTATGGCCAAAATAATTAGGTTTAGCCGCACTTACCTTCCTGCCGCTACTAGAACCTTCCTTCTCTAAGACATGCCGAGCCCCAGGCCGGCCAATAAATGACCTTTCCGGAGGCCCCAGAACCACTAGGTTCATAATTTGTATACCCCTGTGGCCGAGACTGCCTAGGTACAGATCCTAGCCAGTAGCTTCGCAGAGTTCTCTACGTCGACCCCCAAGGGGGGCTCCTTATGTTCAGATGTCAGACAAAAATATCGTTGAATTGCATTCGATAGCGGTTCAAATGGATATTTTCGTTGAAATATTTTATTTATTTTCGTTGAACCCGAACTTTTTCGCAATTACAATACTTCCTTTTTACTTCGCACAAGGAAGTAAAAAGCCGAAAATTTTCCTCATGGGACAGGACAAATGTCTCACTCTTGCTTGTGGAATAAAAGAATATTTTATAGCTAAGCTGCATTTATCAATACTGGCAGCATAGGTGCCGAGATTAACATAGTTTTATACCTGTTGTTTTAACGTATACAAGATATTTTTCCCTCCTTTCCGCTTGTCTTCGTGGTGTAATTAGAAGCATACTCGACGCGTATTTGAGATGTCCAGGATTTCGAGTCCCGGCGAGAGAACTGTGCTTTTTTTACCTCACCTGCTTCAAAAAAATCTAGTGACACTACACTGGCGCCCGAACTAAAATGTGATGGTAAAAATGTAATTACCAGGATTTGGCTATTGGGTCTCCCAATGCCCAGTCATGCTTTAAAAGCGGGAATATATCAAGTAGTTTTTCTGTCCTTTCCGCATGATTTCATAGTGTAATTGAAAGCACGCTCGACGCGTATTCGAGAGGTCCAGGGTTCGAGCCCTAGTGACAGCATTGCTCATTTTTTACGTCTTCTGCTTCAAAATAATCTAGTGATTCTACAAGTTTTATCTAACAGGGGGACCGTAAAGTGATGTCGTTTCTGCGGATGTTGATTTTTGATTGTTATTTTGTGTATTTCGAAGGTGTGCCAAAGTCACTTTAAGGTTATTGTAACTTCCTCACTTTCTCATTGCTTGCTTTTTGGGTTTTGGAAGGGTAGTAACGGAACCGTTGCGACCAAAAACATTTGCGATGTTTATTCACGTGCATTAGACGTTCGTAAATGCCAAGATGGGTTTCCAAGTTTAGATCCAGTAATTTCGATCTCTCTGACTTCTGTCAATCAGGAAGACCAGCAACATTAGACAACGACATGCTAAGGACAGAAGTAGAAGCAAATCCATATCAAACGATGGAGGAACCTCAAACATCCTTAGCCAGGTTTGGTGGACCATCCAACAATATATAAAGCAGATTTTAAAAATAAGCAGAGCAGGTGTTTGGGTCCCCCCAAAATCTGTCCGAAGAGAGTAAAGCCAACCGATCCATCAGATGCAACGTATTGCTTCGACGGCACCATACAGAACCGTTTTGCGATCGTTTGGTTACTGGAGAGGAAACATGGGTCCTATATGATAAGCCAAAACGCAATTTTAATAGCGGTTGCGAAGGGTTTACATTCCAAAAAGGCGCGTCTGTGTGCTTGGTGGAGTATTTACGGAATTGTTCATCTTGAATTTTTGAAACATGGACAAACTGTTAATGCAGGCCTTTATTGTGGACAATTGGATCGAGTGAACCAATCTTTGATCGAAAAAAATCCGGCGATTGTCAACAGAAAAGGCTTCATTCTGGAACAGGACAATACAAGATCGCACTGTGCAAGACTGAACACTGGAAAAAATGAATGAATCGGGGTGGGAGGTACTACTTCACCCACCATACTCGCCCGATTTCGCACTCTCGGATTTCCATTTATTCCGATCCCTAAAACATTTTCTTAGTGGCAGAAGATTTGAAAATTTGGATGATGTCCAAACCGCCATCTCGAGATACTTTTTTGGAAAACCAATTGATTTTGATCGGTCCTGGATTGAAAATCTGTACACGACATGGCAAAAGGTTGTTAATAACGAAGGTGATTTTATTATTGATTAAAAATAAAAACTTGTTAAAATTTATTTGTTTGAATTTAATGTAAGAAAGCGACATTACTTTCCGGTCCCACTATTACCAAAGTTAAATTTGTACAATAGGTTTTAACTAATATTCAGAATAGAAGAACGAAGAGCAAAGATACTACTTAGAGAGTAAAATTGCATATCATTCATTAAAAGACATATATTAAAATAAAAATACATCTAACCAAAGTTCTAAGTACATTTTTAGCCACATAGTTTCTCATTTTAAAGCTTAGGCAAATGAAATCATAATCTTGCCATATTTGATCGAATTAAATGGAAACAGAATTAATTAAGGATCAAAGATCACACTACAGGAGAACACACAAGACTTTACTCTCGTATTTAGAATTTAAAAAATTTAATCTTCCTGCATTCCGGAGACGTATTTTTGGCGCACCGCTGTCTGGCGGGAACCTAGGGAGTACGTTCTAATCCGGGCAAGGTGCCAGAAAAGGACCAAAGTATTGATTGCGGCTCGTCCTGAATCTTAACAACTGCACGTACGTGACCGCTGCCTCTTATAATCCTGCGATGCTCTTGATCCACATCTTCTTTCTTTTTTTCCTCCTTTTTTGTGCTCTCCGAGATGAAATCGTTCCCATAACTGCCCACCCCCCTTGTGGATTGGTAAACACCGGGTGTTTTGTTCTGCAGCTTTAGTGGAAAATGGTTATTGTTATGAGGCGACGGTTATTTCTCGGTACATTGTTTCTCTAATGTTTGGAGTGTGTATAGTGAATTTTAAATGGTTCCTTTTATGGCCGTCTTCCTTCATAACAAGTCTAGATATGGAATCTGTAAATGTAGTAATTTACGCTGTTAATTATCAATGGTTCCTCGTTAAGGAATATATGGATATTGATAGTTATGCCTTAAAGTGTAGTTTACTCGTAGCATCTCTGGTATGAAATAGGTCGTAATGTTCCTCTAAATCAGTGATTCTCAACCGTTTTAACCCTTTCAGCGTTATGGACGTAAAATTTCGTATTTGTGTTCTCATTCATTAGATATAAAATTTCTTCCAGCGTTTGATATATCCGACTTCCAGTTGGACGTATTTTGGAAGAAAAGGAATCAAAGTGATAGATTGGTTTTTTAATTATAATCAAGAAAATGCCATTTATTCTTGACATTTTGAGGAATTCTGAAATTTCAAGGCTAAACTCGAAACGCTTGGAGGGTTGAAGCTGATGCCCCCCTAAGGAGCGAAAGGGTTTTCAACGCCCCCTATGGGAAAATCATGTAATTTAGGGTATGGGGAAAAGGAGTTCCTGAGTTATAATAAGCAAAATTTTTAAATAGGTGTTTTCAGTAGACTTAATTTGTTTAACTCGACAGTTTTGTCCTGGAAGGTAATTAATTACATTCCTTTGATTAAAACTGAAATGACTACTACAAAAAACATTCTTAAACGCTCTTTCATGTTTAAAAAATTCTGTATTCTTAATTAAATTGTGGGCTTCCATACTTTTATGTAATAGCTTGATTTGTAGGAACCTCGTGAATAATAATAGCTAAGCGAATAATAGCTTTCGTTCAGGAACAGAGACGTAAACTCGAGAAAGGGGTAATTACCCTTTATTGCTGAAAATAAGAATCAAACAATCGGCCCCTTTCTCAGAGCGTATAACGAAGCCTCCACTTGAGCTTAAACTGAAAACATTAAGAACTAAGCCTTAACTAACGCTTAACAAAAAAGATACAGCCGAAGCTATCAAAATTCTAAGTAGTTGACCCCTAAATATCGAATAAGCTAGCGAAGCTATCAAGGGCTTGAAATACGGCCGAGCGTATTAAGAGAGACGTAGCCAAAAGACAAACGCGCGCTAGGCAGAAACATTGAGGCTCTCTCTCAGTGTCAGTGGAACTTCGATTTTAATACTACTCTTACTCATTTGCATTAAACACGATTCTAAGAACACATTCTGGTAGGAAATTGTAAGCTGAAAATAGAAGGGAAAGGAAGGTAGCTTAAACTAAAGATAACTGTTAGAAACATAAGGATAAAACTTAGAAGTTAAATCCATTCGAAGAAGTTCCCTCAAATGGCGTAGCTGTAACATGTATACAAGCCAGGTTCACTTAGAAAGGCTTCCCTCCCCTTCGAATACTTAGGCTTCATCAAACGAACCAAACCAAAGATCAAATGGCGTTTCTTTGAATTGCGAAATACTGAAGGACAGTCAGAATTGTGATCACATCCAACTAAGTGTTGATAATACATGTATCCCGTATAACTAAGTGATGATAAGTAACTAAGTGATATATCACATATAACTAAGTAGTTCTAGTTGATATAAATAGGTGGCTGAGTAGAAGTAAATTTCTGAAACAATTTCGTGATTTATTAGTCAGGATATAATTTTTTCTCTAGAGAGCAAGATCAAGAAGTTCAAATTTAATCAGTGCTTTATATTCAAATTTATATGCTGAAATTGGCATCAGTGCTTTTTATTCAAATTTAATTGCTGAAATTGGCATCAGTGCTTTATATTCAAATTTAATTGCTGAAATTGGGATCTGTGCTTTATATTCAAATTTAATTGCTGAAATTGGCATCAGTGCTTTATATTCAAATTTAATTGCTGAAATTGGTATCAGTGCTTTGTATTCAAATTTAATTGCTGAAATTGGGATCAGTGCCTTATATTCAAATTTAATTGCTGAAATTGGGATCAGTGCCTTAGCGTTTCTTACAGATTTTACCTCGAAAATTATTATTTATATTTATATTGTGAGTAAAAAGGGAGACAGTATTAGAAATAGTCATTAGCATTCGAAAAAACGTTTATTATGCTAACAGAAGATTTTCAATAACAATTGTTTGAATCTCTTTCCAAATGTACACTGGTGGGCAAAAATTAAGGACGAGACGGTTTTTTCAATATAACTTTGTACAAAAGCTTTCCAAATCAACACATTTAATACCGTAAGATCCCCAATACGTAAGGACATGAGTAATGTAAGCAACACTTACTAAAAGAGAAATCAGAGGGATAAAAAGAAGCTTTATTGAAAAAGTAGCATGGAGCGCAATGCGACTAAAGGCCGAAACATCCCTGTGATGGGTGTCCAGCAAGAAACATCCGGTCTTTAATAGGGGATATGATCTCCCCTGACAACTAGACAGCTTTCACATCATTTGTGCATGCTGGATATGTGCTTGTTAATGAACCGTTGAGACACTGCTGCTCGTTCCTCTTGTAGCACCAATCACAGTTTCGGAATCGTTACTGGCGATAAGTTACGTGCTGCCACGGGTCTCCCTAATAAGTTCCGTACATGCTTGACGGGATTTAGATCCAGAGACCTTGCCGACCAATCCATGTGTTCAATATATTCACTCTCCAACAGCTCTTCGACAGTAACTGTGCGATGAGGTGGAGCGTTGTCGTCCATAAAGAAGAACTGAGGACCCATAGCCCTTGTGAAAAGACGCATGTAAGGAAGAACCTCGTTATAATAGCAGTCCCAGGTGACGAACCTCCTTGGGAGATATAAAAGTCGGTCCGGCTACCAAGCATTATGTCTGCTCGAACAAGAACTCCGCGACCTCCAAAACAGTCCCTTTTGATGATGTTGAAGGGGTTATTGCGTGTTTCCCGCTCTCTCCAGATGTGTATGTGTCTAGAATCGCAACTCAGACTAAATCTGCTCTCATCTGTAAAGAGTACTCGTCCCCATTCATTGTCTTTCCAATTCCGGTGTTCCCGGCACCTCAGAGAACGCCTTCTCCGATGGGCAGGCGTTAGAGGTACACACCGTACAGGGTGTCGTGCAAACAGACCACCACCGTGCAGTCTCCTGGCCATTGTAAAACGCGATATCGGTCGTCCAGTCGCCTGTGTCATGTGTCTAGCGATTTCTCCCGCTGTCTGCCACCTGTTTCTTCTGGCCTGTAAGGCAATATACCGGTCATCTGCGCATGTGGTTCCTCGTGGACGACCACTACTAAGCCCCCGGATAGCCGTTCCTGTAGTTTGAAATTGTCTCCAAAGTCGTGAAACGATGCTCTGAGCAATTCCGAACTCTGCAGCCACACTTGTCACACTGGGGCCTTCCTCCAACTTCCCAATGATTCGACCTCGGGTAAAAGCATCCAGATGTCGTCTAACAGATTGATTATTCAACTCGGTGTGATTTTAACTGCTATACGGCGTGCAATCTCTTTGCCAGAAATACTGATCTTACACCGACAACATACTTTATACTACTCAGACACTCCCCCATTACGTCTACCTGCATATCTGCGCATGTGCTACCGTACATCACCTTACTTAATCTCCTGATTGAGCTTTCTGTCCGCTCTGCCTCTTCGTTCAGCTGATATGCTAATTTTTCGACTTCGTCCTTAATTTTTGCACAGCAGTGTATCCGTGGGTAGAATTTGTCATATCTTTGTCAAATAGATGTAAGAAACACCATATCAAAAACTTCTAACACATTAAATAGTGAAAAAATCTTTAGAAAATGAAATTCTAACTCTACAAAGTGATCTAACTGTACAAGCCAGAGAACTTGAGGTAGGTTTTTCTCAAACACGCCTTTCAAAGAAATATCGTCAAACGCGACTCTTATTTTGGATCTGCATACCTATATAAATCATATTTCAAGTTCATGAAGACGTAGCGTTGTTTCCTCTTTCTATTCTGAAGATTCATTACCTAGGTCTCGATCTGGTAGGAAATTGTAAGTTGAAATTAGGAGGGACAAGAAAGTAGCTTAAGATAACTGTTAAAAACTTGGGATAACCTTATAAAATAATTAAAAAAACGACAGCAAAAAATACACTAAACGAGTAATAGCAATGAAAAAAAATCAAGTATGATTAGTGGGGTGTTTGTGTATGGAACCAGTTTCTGCAGAAATGCGGTTCAATCGCAGAAAAACCGTAATGTCCAGTTCTTCAAGGTCATCCTAACTAGAATATAAATTCGCCTCACCATTCTTAGAAGCAACCCCCTAAGTTCTTTTTATTGCTGATCCAAATGGTGTAAACTGGATAATAGATTTAATACATTTTTGAGAATTTTAAAATTACGTTCGAATGCCAAAGCATGCCCATCGCCCCCCTATAACCCAAAAATTCACTGCCCCTTAGCATTTTCTTACTGCCCCTGTTGTGAACCAAAGCTCTAAATCATGAAAACATAATTCTTTTGTATTGCTAAACGTTTGATAAATTTTGATGATATCTAACTAACTTTTAAAGAAATGTAGGGCTCCAGCTGATTTGCCAGTAAGCATTAACACTGCGCAGTTTGTCTGAATTTCGTTCATCGGCTTATTACATAATATTATTAGTCAGTTAATTTATTTTAATGAAGGCTTTTGAATATGCAATATTTTCATAAAACTGATTTTTGTATACAATATTAAATCTAATTTACTGGTAACTTACAACTCATTTAATTTTCCCATGCTGTAGACAACTTTCGGCCGTGTGGTTTTATTTAAAGTCTTGAATTCTAATGAATAAAAATAAGAGTAAAATAAAAATAAAAGTTTGTTTACCATTGACTTGCTGTGCAATTAAAATGTAATAAATTTAATCAGGAAAGTTTAAATATGCTGAATACAAACAGTATAAGGTATTTCTCCCGCCTTCTTAGCATGCCTTTGTGGTGAAATGGTCAGCACACTCGGCGCGTAATTGAGAGATCTGAGGTTCGAGTCCCGGCGAGTGCACTGCTCATTTTTCCCGACTCCTGCTTCCGTAATGTCTCTATAGTGGCGCCAGAACTAAAAAGGTGGTGGATGATTATTCTCCACCACCAGGATTTGGCGACAGGGTCCCCTAATCCCCAGTCTCCCTTTGAAAGGTGGAGTATATAAGGTATTTCTCCCGCCTTCTTAGCATGCCTTCGTGGTGTTCTGGTCAGCACACTCGGCGCCTATTCAAGAGGTCCGTGGATCGAGTCCCGGCGAGCTCATTTTTCATCTCTCCTGCTTTTAAAAAATACCTAATGCCTCTACAAACTAACCTTCCACTTTTCTTTCAATTCAGTCTTTTAAAGCTTACTTAGGTTTTGCAATACTTTATAAGGTTTCTTCTTCAATTTCTTAATATTCTTGCTAAACATACACTGTGAAACCCTATGTGGAGGACAGTGAGCAAATCTAGGCTATGTCCTTTAGTGTTGAAGAACTACAAAGTCAGAAGGAGGGTTTAAATGACCCTTTAATTCAAATAATTACAACTCTCCAACTTGAGAGTAAGCCACTACTTGGGCTGAACTAAAATAATATGAAATAAGGTGTGTTAACAATTCAAATACCTAAACTTAACCTTAAGTAGGACGGCGAGGGAAGTCTAACTCTTAGTGAAATGCAATAATGCGAATTTCACTAGCAAGAACTAGTAATTGCAATTGCCTATGAAAACGAACTTTCAGTAGACAGAAGAAATCTTCGCGTGCACAGCCTTACGGCGATAAATCCAAGGCTCTGTCTTTCCCCTCGTTAACTCCTGCCTTTTAAACTGCCATCAGATATCTGCGATTTGCATAAATATCTCGCTCCCGGTAAATTCGGGCAGCAACTGAAACTTTGAGATATCGATAGGAAAGTTCAAACTCAAAATAACTTGGTTGATTAAAATAATGAATGCTACAACTTTAACAACATGATTCGATTCAAATTCTTTGAGTGGTTTAATTTCATAGTGTATTTTCCAAAATGAGATGCAGCTGAAGAAGAAATCCAGATATTCTCTCTAAAATCAGTTTTTATGACGGCTTTCGGAGTTCCTTAAGAGGTATATCTCGAAAACGTTTAGAGCTGACTTTGTAATCTACCATTAGAAATTAAAAAAAAGAAAAAAAAAATCTGAAAGCTTTCAGATTTGACATTACGCCCAATGGGGCGTTTTTTTAACGTTTAGTGGGTTTGTCAGGACTGTGTTCGGTGCATATTCTTGGCGAACATCTTCGTGTAAATCTTAAGTCCTGATCTCGAACAGGGAGCTGAATGCAGCTATGTTCTGTGGTAGAATACTGTGATTAAGTGGTAGAATAACTATACGTAAGAACACAGCCATTTCCCTACTGGAGAGGGATACAGAACATAATAACCGTCACTTGGGTCTAAACTGAACAATCTAATTTAATTTAAACTAAAGCTAATTAGAAATTAAGTAGTCGTTGCTCACAGAGCTATAAACGCGAGGTTGGCCTCTAAACTAAATGGTGCATAGCAAGATTTAACTAATACTAACGCACTTAGAATTACTTCAATAAGTAATAGCGTAACAACGCTACGGCTTAGAATTTAAATACTAGCTGGTCAGGCGAACGTTGAACAGAGTAACAGTGGTCTGAGACTAAAAGCTCACTGACACTGAGAGGTTCCTACCTACGGTTTTAATAGAACTTGGCTCCATTCCAAATTAGCATAAAGCTGAAACTTGCGCTTATTCTAACGGGAAGTTGAAATAAAAACAGATAGAAAAAGGCAAATTAAAATAAAACTTTTTTAGTTTAACTAAAACCTTACAGGTTACCTTTATTTACTAAATATCACGGGCTTCGCACTTAACCCATAAAATTCAGTTCAACAGTAATATCGCAAAATAATTTTAAAATCAGCAAATCTTTAGAATTTCCGATACGCAGTTTCGCGCTGGGGATAATTTTTTTTTCTTCCCCGGACAGCGTTGCCATTGCTCGCTTTGCAAAATCTGATGGCTCTAGGTACCGTTGTTTCATCTCAATGCGAGAAACATACATATATTTATGCAGCTTCTTCATTATTTAATTTCTTTAAATATAACACAGTGCTCTAATGCTTTTTGTCAAAGCGAAATTAACAGTCCTTCTGGGAAAATTGCCCCTTTGAACTAAAAATACCCAGAAAACTTACTATTTCATTATTCAGTATATTTCTGATTCCAAACATGATCTGCATGTTCGAATGAAGACGCACTTCCAATAAAATTCATAATATTAAATCATATCCGTGCAATCTGTAAAACATTTTCCATGACATAACCCTATGCAGGAGAGAGTATTGAAATGAGGAATCTTTCCTCATATAACCGGACAATATCTGGTGCTGTTTTAATTATGTAACTCTGCATCAGTAGAAGGAGGCCTTTAGCCATGAAACAGGAATAATAATAAATTAGGAGTTCCCAAGGAATTTTTTTAATAATCTGTAACACTGTGTTATTGTTTCATAAATTTCTTTACTTTTGAAATGAAATTTAATGTTTTAAAGCTGCAGTTATTATGTTTGAAAAAATTTTGTGAACTTGAGTTTGTTTGTGACATTATCTCCTCCGAAATGGCAGGGAAGTTGAGCTTCGACAGAGGTACTACCGGATTCCAAAAATTCGTGTGAAACCACTTCGATCATTTTTATCTTCATACGACTTTAATTAGCCGAGATATTAATTAAAAACTCAGAAAACACTAATTTTTGCACTCATTTTCCCGAGTGGCAACAGTCATACACGTTGGAGATAAAAATCTGCTTTTTTTTTCCGAAAAGTGTTGCCACTGCTTCCTTTGAAATCGTAGAATTTGTTTATAAAACGTTTCTACGTTTTACAAAATATGAAATAAATATTTCTCCCGGTTCCAAAAATTTGTGGGAAGCCATTTCGACGATTATCATCTTCAAACGTCTTTAATAATCAGCCGAGATATTGTTTAAAAACTCTGAAAATACTCATTTTTCAGAATGGTATTTGTCTGGTTGTCTAATTCTGCTTTATTTCGAAAAGTGTTGCCATTGCTCGCTTTCAAATCGTACAGTTTGTTAATAAAAATTTGTAAGTTTTGCAAAATATAAAATATAATAATGATAAAAAAATCTGAAAGCTTTGAGATCTTGCATTACGCTCAAAGGGGCGCTTTTTAACGGTTTGTGCGTTACCTATATTTATTAAATGTCATGTTCTTCGCACTTAAACCATAAAATTCACGCAGTCTCACGCGTTGGAAATTCCTCCCCCCCGTACAGTGTTGCCATTCCTCGCTTTGAAATCATTGAGTTTGTTAATAAAAAATTTTTTAATGTCTGACAAAATATGAAATAGATAATAAAACAAATTCTAAATTAGGGCTTCCTGATGCCAATATTCAGTGGAGGATTGCGTTATTCAAAATGTGATGGCTATAGCTACTGTTGTTTTATCGCAGTGCAAGAAACATGTATACATTTATGCAGATTCTTCATTATTTAATTTCTTTAAATAATGAAGAATATCTATACAATGAAGAATGAATTCAAGACTATAATATTATATATATTTGGTGGCAACAATTTGAAAAGTGTATCCACGCAAAATGCCAAAAGGAAATTAATAGCCTTTCTGGGCTATAGCTCTTTGGGCTAAAAAACAGCATTGCCAAACTTTAAACATATTATTATTATATAAGATTATATTCTGACGTAGAAGAAAGGATGTGATTTCATGTGACGTCATTTTAGGTCGGAAAATATTTCCTTAATGTCAGCATTTAAACAAATAGCAGCTGTGAACATTTTCTTTTTAGTATAACTGACGGTGTATTAATGCCACGTTAATGCTTTTATTGATACTGAGAAAATGTTATATTATATTAAATTTAAATCATGACGTCTTAAGTATTAACATGATGTGTCAAATGGTTTTCGCAACAAAACAATTATTTGCGAATTGGATGTTGCTTGGAAAGAATAAATAAATTTTTTTACACCGCTGGCTATCGTAAATACAACACCCTGAAGGAAGCATGCAAATAACATGAAATTTACAACATGCATTAACGGAGGTGAGATATGCAAATGATTAGAATTTCACCGCAGACGCACATCACGCGCTCCTGTGGCACCTCTTCAAAGCGCTATTTAAGGCTTGGTGTTTTCGGCGATTTCAAGTGCGGCAATTGTGTTTTTCTTGTGTTTTTTTCAAAAAAACGATCAGTTGTAGTAAACAGTGATCATCGTTTGATCAAGTATCCGAGTTCGACAAAGGAAGGATAGTGGCCTGCCGAGAGTGTGGATTATCTTTCAGGAAAATCTCTAGTCGTGTTGGACGAAACCAAACAACTGTAATGCGGATATGTGACGCTGGATGCAGGAGGGTACGACGGACCGACGTATTCGATCGCATTCACCTCAGTGCACCACTTCATGTGATGACAGGAACATTGTGCGCATGGCGGTGGCGGATCGCTCAGTCACATCCCGAAACATGGCACAGCCCATTCAGTCTGTAACTAATCATTCAGTATCTGCGCGTACCGTTCGATGCCGTTTACAGCAGAGCGGTCTGTCCGCAAGAAGTCCTTGCTTCGTCTACCCTTGACGCAGAACCACAGACGTCTCCGCCGCCAATGGTGCGATGAAAGAAGGATGTGGACGGCAGAATGGAATGAAAGTGGCTTTACTGAGGAGTCACGCTTCTGTCTGCAACACCACGATCGTCGGATTCGAGTCGGGAGACACCGTGGAGAGAGGATGCTGAACAGCTGCGTTATGCACCACCACACTGGTGCTGCACCGGGGATTATGGTATGGGGCGGTATTGGATATCACTTTCGCACTCCTCTAGTATGCACTGCCGGTACCTTAAACAGCCAGCGCTACATCTCCGAGGTGATGAAGTCAGTTGTCCTTCCTTATCTTCAGGGCTTACCCACAACCATATTTCAACAGGATAATGCGCGACCACACGTGGCACGCATTGTCCATGGGTTCTTCGTGAATCGCCAGATTGAATTGCTTCCCTGACCGTTTCGCTCTCCGGATCTTCCGCGGATAGAAAACATGTGGTCCATGGTTGCTGAACGATTGACCCAGATTACATTCCAAGCTGCCACACCAGATCAAATTTGGCAACGTGTGAAAGCTGTTTGGTCTGCTGTAGCCCAAGAACACACCCTTTGAATTAATGCCGATGCGTGTGGCAGCGGTGATCTCCAACAGCGGCGGCTACTCTGGCTACTGATTCTAGAAGGAACCACACTTCACAGAAGTCTATAAATTGAATCATTTGATACTTGGTCAACATGTTATCCACTAAATAAATTTTTTGTGAAATATGTTGTCTTTCTTAGTGTTGCAATTTGGGTGGCCAGCAGTGTAGATTGAAATGCTTGCATTCCTTATCTTTTTAGGTGTACATAGAACATGTAAGTTTTGCTCTGGCCGTAGCCTGTTAGTTATATTCTAAACACTGATCAGTATTCGAGGAAAAAAAGAATAGAACAAAATTTTTGAATTGAGAATTAAAGCATTACTTCGCGACATTTTGTAATAATAAATTAAAAAATAATAATACCCGAAAGAAGTTTTGAAACGTTTCAAAAGCACAGGAATGTTTCAAATAATATTTGTTCTGTTCTCAATAACATAACGTATGGATCAAAGTACAGAGCATTCCACTAAAAAAAAAAAACTAACTGGCAATTTGCCAACTACTTTGCAAAATTATATTGAGCAAATTACGCAAAATAGATTATTAATGAATTAACTCATGATTTGTAAATTTCTGTTTTTGTTCACGCTGAAGTTGGTGTAAAATGATATTCAATTTCTAGGAATGGATTTGTAAAACTCTACTAAAACTACGCCAATAAACCTTTTTAATATGATTTTTTAAACGTTCTCTGTATATAAGTATTATTTAGGAAATTAAGGGGTGGTTTTTAAAGATATTTTCCAAATTTAACTTAAAAAATTTTTAGCTCGAATTAATTAGTAGTATTTTGTAATCCTCAATTCTTTGGCATTAATTACATGGTTCCCATTTATAAGATTCCCAAACAGGCATTCTACCTTTCAGAAGATTTAAATCACGAATGTTTTCAAAATCACTAATCTTTTCGAGCAAAGCATTGTTTCCAGAACAGTTATAGATGAATAAAGTAAATAAGATACGACTAAAGTTTAAATAAACATTTGCCTCACGTATTCAGCTCTTTTAATTGGATAATGCTGAAAATTCTTGTGTAGAACGATTCTTAAACAAAGTGGGGTAATTAATAATGACATATTCCTCAAGTTTAAAAAAATATAATTAATAATGCTAAAAGAAAGCCAGACCTGTCGGAAGAATTTTAAGCACCTATTTCATA
>KK121884.1:77490-98916 GCA_000611955.2 Stegodyphus mimosarum | reverse complement strand
TACATTTAATTTGTTTCGGTATTTGTTATTATTTTCAAATTTAAAACCGAAGCGAAAGCATTTTTCTTTTCTAATTATTGAAATACGATGGAATAGGTATTATCGGCGTATAAAGGTGCATGGGTAAAAAATGTAAAAAGTGTAAAAGAAAGTGCTTTTTTTATCGTTATCGGTTAAGCGTATTATATTTGCGTAAAAAACATTGGATATTTACAAACAATGAAACTCGTATTATTTAAGATTTACAAACAGTAGAAAACGTTCATTGTTAGAGAAACTCGCTCGGCTGGACAAGATGTTTTCAAACTGAGCAAAACGATTTATTAAACTGTGTTTAGCAGAGAAGAAAAACAAAATTTAAGTTATCCACGTTTTGCATATACACAGTCCAGTCACATTAATGTGACCACCACGTACTTTCCATGTCAGAGTTAAATAACCAATCACAGAAGGCAGGTGGCAGCACAGTGCAGTTGAGCGTATATAAAGGGTGTGTGAGGGCTTCGGAAAACATTTCAATCGTTGGCGTAATGCAGAAACGAAGCGATTTATCCGACTTCCAGGCATGATCATTGGCTTTCGGGCCAAGGGTGGAAGCATTTCCGAAACGGCTGAGTTTGTGAACTGTTCGCGTGCCGCCGTGGTAAAAGTGTACCGTGCATGGCAAAATGGGACTGTCCAAAATCAGCGACGTGGCAAATGTGGTGCACCACGGGCCATAGATGACAGAGGCGAACGACGGTTGCGGAGATGCGTTCGGGCAGATAGACGGGCTACCGTTGAGCAACTGACCACCAAAATGAACCAAGGGGCTACCAAAAGTGTCTCCCAAAGTACTATTCAGCGAACATTGCTGCGTCTGGGCCTCCGAAGCAGACGCCTGGTTCGTGCACCTATGCTGACTGCTGTTCATCGACGGCGAAGGCTAGAATTTGCACGCCAGTACAGCAGCTGGACGTCCACTGAGTGGCGACAGGTTGCGTTTTCGGATGAATCGCGTTTTATGCTCCATCGGACAGATGGACGTTGGCGTATAAGGCGTGAAACCTCTGAAAGGAACCACCCTGCAACCATTGCCGGAACGGTCCAAGCTGGAGGCGGGAGCATTATGGTCTGGGGAATGTTTTCCTGGCATTCTCTAGGTTCACTGATCATTGTGGAAGGCACAATGGATCAATACAAGTACGCATCTGTCCTTGCGGACCATGTTCACCCCTACATGCGCATTGTTTTTCCTCAGGATGATGGCATCTTCCAGCAGGACAATGCGAGGTGCCATACAGCTGCCAGTGTACGTGCGTGGTTCGAAGAGCACCAGGATGAGTTTACCGTCCTCCCCTGGCCAGCAAACTCACCTGACTTAAACCCAATCGAGCATCTGTGGTACCATCTCGATCGAGTTGTTCTCGCCATGGATCCTCAACCGCGTAATCTAGCGCAGCTGGCCACGGCATTAGAGTCGGCATGGCTCAACATCCCAGAGAACACCTTCAGGGACCTATGTGACTCTCTTCCTGTACGTCTCGCAGCAGTCCGCTCTGCGAAAGGTGGTTATTCTGGCTTTTGACAGATGGTCACATTAATGTTACTGGACTGTGTATGAATACTGCTTCGAAAAGTGTTTATTCAAGTATTAATATTGTTACGGATTTCGTATTAATTTCGAATTGTAATTAAAATTGTTTTATTTTCCCGTGCAACGCAGACGATTTAGCTACCTCGGAAAAGTAAAAATACAAGAGCGCGTGCATTTAATATTCAATAAATAAATATCTCGTAATTACTGTTGCCATCCAGAAAAAAAATTGAGAAAATCGAGAATGTTCTAGTAAATAATTAAAAGGCTTATAAAAGCCGAATTTAAACACCTCATCTCAGTTGTAGTTATAGCAGTTTGTTTACTTAATACGGTGATTGACTGAAGCGAATTCCCTGTGAGATTTTATTAACTTTATCTGTTTTGAAATAAATTCTGTTCAACGTTTGAGATATTGTGATATTGTAGGAATATCTTTAAAGAAATATTTCAGCATTTTGATTTATTTCATGTGGAAAAGAATAAATTTTTCTTAACTTTTTAACGACTTGTGCATTCAATTCACAGCGAACCCGTACGCACGCAACAATATTTTGAAAAAAAAACAAATAAGAAATATATCTTTTAAAATAAGGCTGTGGATTTATTTTGCTTTCGAAATGTTAATTATCTTTTCCGCCATAGCACAGGGCGTGCTAAGAATGTCCCATTAAAATTGTAACATCCTGAAGCATTTTTAATTTACGCAGAAAATATTATTGTCAGATGTAGAGACAGCAGCGTAATTGGGCATCCTGATAATTTTATATTTATATTATTATGTTCATCTACAAAGATGTTATTTCTCCTGAGGGTTTCTTTTCATTTCACAACCTAAGGATAAATGTGTTACGTTTTTGAACAGATCCTAGTGATAGTCATCATCACAACTTGAGGATAAGGTGTGAGCATGGTACTTCATTTCATAACCTGTGGACATTTTAGGACACACCTCTGTCATCAAACTGTTTGTTTACAGGTCTTCCTAAAATTAATCCCAAAACTTAAAATATCCGTTTCACTTTTCAAATGGTTGCCAATAAATATTATCGCCCTTTAAAGAAATTAAATAATGAGGAATCTGCATAAATGTATATATGTTTCCCGCATTGGGATAAAACAGCGGTACCTAGAACATCAAATTTTGAATAACTAATCCTCCACCGAATATAGGCATCTGGAAGCCCTAATTTGGAATTTTGAATTTTTTTATTATTTATTATTTTTTGTTATTTATTTGATTTATTTCATATTTTGTAACACTTGTAGACTATTTTGTAGTAGATAACTATTTTGAAATAATTTTTGATTTACTAACTCAGAGATTTCAAAGCAAGCAGTGGCAACACTTTACGAAAAAAAAATTGTCTCAGCGCGCAAGACTGTAAGACTGTGTATCAGAAATTGTAAAGATATGCCCAAATGTTTAGTGATGTTACTGTTGAATTGAATTTTATGGTTTAAAGGCGAAGAACATGATATTTAATAAATAACGGTAACAACAAAACGTTAAAAAAATATAAAGTCTGAAAGCTTTTTTTTAATTAGTCCAAAGGGGCTTTTCTCCTGACTTTTCTCTTTTTAGTTTTGCGATTTTACGTCGGAAACATTAAATGTCTGAATCGCTTTTCAAACTGTTGCCACCAAATTTTTCAACGCTGTTATATATTTAAACAAATTAAATAGTGAAGAATCTGCATAAATGTATGTATATTTCACCAAATGATATAAAACAACGGTACCTAGAGCCATCCAATTTTGAATAACGCACGTTTCTACCCGAATATGCGTTTCTGGAAGCCGAAATTTGGAATTTGTTTTATTATGTATTTCATATTTTGTAAAACTTTAACGAATTTTTGATGAACAAACTCAAACGATTTAAAAACGAACAATGGCAACACTGTACGGGGGAAAAAGCTTTTTATCTAAAGCGCGCGGAACTGTGTATCGGAAAATCTGAATGTATACTCACTTTAAAATTATTTTGCGATGTTGCTGTTGAATTGAATTTTATGGTTTAAGTGCTAAGAACATGATATTTAATAAATAAAGGTAACACGCAAAACGTTAAAAAAGTAATATGAAGTCCGAAAGCTTTTCTCCTCCCTTTTTTTTTTAACCAGTGGCGGGCCTTCAGCCGACGTCGGCTTGGCCACTTATGGAAGCATCTAATAGGTGGGCCCCCTTTGCCTCCTTTTGCGTATAATGTTCCTATATGTCATTGATTTTCCCGTATATAATATAATGCGTATCCCGTGATAATTTAATGCGTACCCTGTGCAAAATAACCCTATTATAATATATCAATATAGGGTTTATTAGGAAAGAAATTTTAATGTAATGTTAGGATAAGTTATTAATTGGATATGTAGTATATAATGCAATGTGCAAATCGCGTATCGTAATATATATTGTAATATGTAATGTAGTATGTACCGCTTGTTGCGAAGTTAATGCAATCCTTAAGTAAGGCGTTATTCGTCTTATCAATTTGAATGTAGTATATAATGTAATATGTAATATAGTCAGTACTAATTGATGTGAAGTTAATGTAATGTTAAGGTAAGGAGTTATTCGTCTTATTAATTTGATGCGTAATACATAATGTAATGTATTAAATCATGTATTGCAATATACAATGGATGCAACCTGTATAATTTCAATATGTATAAAACGGTGCAGATGACAATTTAATGCGCACCCTGTGTATAAAGTTTATCCTGTGTATAATTAATGTTGTATAATGTTTCACCTGAGCAAAACTAACTCTCCTGTGTTTAACGTAATGCTTTTAATCAGTAAATGTTTAACTATTTAGATACAATCTATAAGCAAATGGTTTGATGAGTAGTATATCAAGTTGTATCTCATTTATGTTGTATACTATTGTTTTGTGTATGAAGGTAATGTAATGCGCCATATGTTCAACCGGACCAAGGCACAAATGTATATAATCCATAATCTATAATGTATAACCAGGACTTGTATAATCAAATGCAAGTGTTTAAGTGTAACCAGGTATATAATGTAAACGGTCTTTACTAAAGCAAGGCACAACGTGCTGCCAATTGTAACTCTACATTGTATAATGTAATTGCTAATGTATAGGCAACTCTAGATAAAGGTGGACGTGGTGCTGTACTGATTAACTCCAATGGTAAAGGGACAGTGCCTGCATCCTCCGCCGCTTATCACTTATGAAGAGATAGACAGTTACAGCGAGGCCTTCTCCAGAATTCGAATCCAGGCCCTTTGGTATCGCAGTGGGCTCCCCTAACTACTGCTTTTGTTTTTTCTTTAATTCAGGAATCGAAAAATGTTCATTGTAAGATGCAGTGGTGGTACTAAAGTTTTTCAATTTTTGTTAAGAATGATACGCGTCAGTTAAAAGGTTAAGGAACGTTGCTCTAGGATATCCTGTAGATACACTGGGATATGAAATTAAGCACTCAAGAGAATGTGCTACAAACATATGCTGGGATGTTTGGTAGTTGGATTAGTAGGATTTTAAATTCTTGCATTATCCTTTACGCTATGGAGAGCACTTTGTGAGGTTATTGAGAAGATATACTAGATGCATACTATGCATGCAGAAGGACGTATCTGGGAAGTTCGGTCGACATTCCGGGATGTTGTTCTTGCAGATTACCCGAATAACATTTTCAGGATGTCTCATAGATGTTCTTATGTTACGCGAATTCTTATCTAATTGCTATTCTATGAATTGTTTTGCGCGTAGCATTACCACAGCCAAAAAAAAATATTTATAACAGTGTCACTATTATGTGTTAATTTTATAACCGCTTTGTTCCTTCGGTATAGACTAAAGTGATCTCTTCTGTTTTAAAATTTGGGACGTTAAACAACGAAAATTAAGCATACATTTAATTCAACTCTTTTATTTATTCACTGCTAATCAAGAGTTTTTTTGTCCTTCCCGAAGCGGCGGTTTATGATTTTGACCAGAATAAAATAACCCAGAGTAATCTTCAAATTTATAACCGAATCTTAAATTTTTGGTACAAATATTTTTGAGCATATCTTATGAACTGTAGCTTAATTGTCTAGAGCAGGGATGGCGATACTTTTTCGATTATTGTGTAGAGACGTTAGGTTATTTCGAAGCAGGAAACATGAAAAATGAGCAATACTCGCGCCGGGACTCGAACCACGGACCTCTCGAATAAGCGCCGAGTGTGCTGACCATTAAACCGCGAAGACATGTTAAGAAAGCGGGAGAAATACTTTACTTACTTCCCCTTTTAAAGGGCGACTGGAGATTAGGAGACCCAGTCGCGAAATCCCGGTAGTGAAGATTCATCACCCACCACCATTTTTAGCTCGGGCGCCACTGTAGAGACATTAAGTTCTTTCGAAGCAGGAGACATGAAAAATGATCAGTGCCCTCGCCGGGACTCGAACCACGGAGCTGTTGAATACGCACCGAGTGTGCTGACGATTACACGATGAAGGCTTGCTAAGAAGGCGGAAGAAATACCTTATAAGTGGGCCAGTTGAATTACGGTTTATTTTTTGTCAGGTGTCCAATGTGTCACTTTATATATATATATATATATTCATAATGAAAATAATTAAAAGTAAATTAATAAGCCCAAGACTTGCGCTAAAGCTGCAAGGTAATAAAGCAATAAATTCACTATAAATAAAAAATAAACTCTCCATATTACATCTCCAAGCAACGGAAATTCAATTTAAAAATATTATTGAAAATGTATTTTTCAGAATTTAAAAAAATTATAGAATTTACAGTCCTCCTTGCTTTAAACACAGTTAAGGAAAAACTAAATCGCAAAAGCACCAAAATCAAAAGTAAACATTTTAAGTATTGAAAAACCAGTTACTGTTATTGATAGCAGATTAATCGACTTATCGAGGGGATAAACCAATCTACCATCCATTAACAGTAACTAGAATAAGAGAGAGTGTTTCATCTTACTTCCAAGTAAGCATCAAATTATTTGCTAGATTCAAACTGATACTCAATCAAAATAAAGATATTAGTCACTAAACGAAAAGAATCCTGTTAAAAAGCAAATATAGTTACTGTAAATTGACACACTCTCTCTTATTTTAATTACTGTTAATGGATGGCAGATTGGTTTATCCCCTCGATAAGTCGATTAATCTGCTATCAATAACAGTAACTGGTTTTTCAATACTTAAAACGTTTACTTTTGATTTTGGCATTTTTGCTATTTAGTTTTTCCTTAACTGTATTTGGGCAAGAAAGACTGAAGGTTCTATAATGTTTTTTTAAATTATGAAAAATACCTTTTCAATGATGTTTTTAAATTAAATTTCAGTTGCTTGGAGATGTAATATGGAGAGTTTTCTTTTTATAATTTATAGTGAATTATTGCTTTATTACTTTGCAGCTTTAGCGCAAGTCTTGGGCTTATTAATTTACTTTTAATTACTTTCATTATATGTGTGTGTGTGTGTGTGTGTGTGTGTGTGTGTGTGTGCGCGTGTGCGCGTGTGTGTGCGTGCACATGCACGATGGGACTGGTACGGCAAGAGGAACGAGTTGACATCAAACTAAATTCAGCCAATTATCATCTTTATTTCTGGGCACACTAGAATAATTCCTTATAGACAATATACTCTTTAATCATAGCAATTGCGATAATTTCTTATATACAATTTACACAGGGTTAATGGGGGCTACGTGATTTTAGCAGAGCACTGAAGATACGTTATCAATGGCAGAAGCTGAGGAATGGAATGCAGCAGAGAAATGACGTAATTAGCTCACCAGAGGTATTTATACCAAGTTTAATGTACAAGTACAGCTAATCTATGATTGGTCAATTTTAGTTTTAATTGCCCTTTTCAAGTAGCGTAACATAACGATAGAAAGATTTCTGATTTGGGAGAACAGATGAATTTAGGAAAAGAGCACCAAATTTAGAATGTTAATTTAGAAGTCGCCAATTATTTTTTTAAAGCAGCTGTCGTATTTTGTTATATCTTACATATATATATATATTTTAAATTGTGTTTAAACCCCTGCTTTGATTTCAAACTATCGAATTGTATTTTGTAACTGCATTTGCTGTTTAGTTATTAATTTATGTTATTAATATGCGGTTTAGCTATCAACTTGTTGTTTAGTTATTTATGGCTTCCATGCGCGTGGTTGTTTCTGAATCCGCCGTTGATGGTCGCTAGTTTTAAAGATGAATTTTTCTTTTTATTTTGTTTTTTTAATATTGTTTTCAATGAATCTGAGTAAATAAAAGTAATTAATATGTACCCGTGACGGGCCACTGAAATACATGTCACGTGCACATAGTCGCAAGCGTGCCAAAGCTTTGCCATCCTTGGTCTAAATAATTAAGCATTTCAAGAATTGTAACTGACACCTTACACGTGTTTAATCCTTTATTGCTAAAGCCTAAACCGTTGCAATTAATTGATAACAATGAGTAAGGATTAATTAAAACAGATTAAGCCTAAATTGTAGCAATTAGTTAATAACAATGAGTAAAGATTAATTAAAAAAATTAAGCCTAAATTTAGCAATTAATTAATGAGTAAGGAAGAGAAGGGGGCAATGTTTTCCTTACAAATTGCCAGAAATTAATTATTGAAATTTATTTCTTACATATTATTACATATACATTTATATTATTATTTATATACGTATATTACATATACATTTATTCCTTACATATTTACCAAATTAAATGCTATTTTTCTGTGTTAACATTCGTGTAATTGGGATAATTTAGAATTGTTTGTTATGTATAATATTTTAATGCATGTTTTCGTACATGATTCCAATTTTAATATTTTATATTGATTACTCCGATTTGTTTTTCTTTAAGTATCTATATCAAGAAGTCTTCTACGAACATAAATATTGCTCTACCCTAGTAACTTAATCGATAAGTAATTAGGAGATTGATTACACTTTTAATATACTGCTTAATGAAATCTTACTTTGATTTAAATGTATAATAAGTAACTGTAATTTCTTTTCTTCTACAGGTAAGCCGATTACTCTAATTACTAGCCATGGGCTACTGGTATGCGGTGAGTAAAAATATATATGAAAATCAAATTGCAAATTTTTGCACGTATAAGTTATTTAACTCGACGGACGTAGAGTAGGCGCATGGGGTATCACATACCCCAATATTTACACTGATTATCATAAATTAAGGAAAAGTCACAAAAATCACGACTACTGAAAACGTTACATGTAGAATTTTATGAAACTTACCTGCAATATACAACACATAGTAAGCTATCAAATAACATAAAAAGAAATTACCAGACAATTATGGTAGTACAGACATTAGCACATGTATAAAGTGAACCAATCGAAGGTGTCCGTTTGCTATAGGAGAAGTACCTTCAATATGGAATAGGATCGCCTCTAGAAGCAATACAGCACATAAGCGATGTGTGATGCTTTCAATTATGTGGTCTATCAGTTCCATAGGAAGCGAGAGCCATTGCTCTTGCAAAGCAGTTGCAAGCCCGGCAAGGGTCTGAGAGGGCGGAATGAGAGCAGCTAGACGTCTTCCTAAAGCATCCCAAACGGGCTCGATAGGATTCAAGTCCGGGGATCGAGCTGTCCACTCCATGCGCATTATTGTTTACTGTTTGAGATAATCATCTAGGATGCGAGCCCTGTGGGGTCTTGCGTTGTCGTCCTGTAACAGGAAAGCATCGCCTATTGCCCCGGTATATGGACGCACATAAGCATCAAGGATGTCATCTCTATAAACCTGAGCATTCACGGTTCCCCTTGGAAAGAAGTGGAGGTCTATGCGTCTACCAAAGAGATGCCGCCCCAAACACAGACACTACACCACACATAAGCTCGGACTGCGTCTTCCGTATGCATCTTTTTCAAGGATGTTTGATGGATGATAACGGATTCCAGGTTCTCTCCATATCAAATAACGCCTACTGTCGCTTTCTACACTAAACCTGGACTCATCCGTAAAGAGAACAGCCCTCCGTTGATACGGAGTCCAGGGGACATGTTGTCTTGTCCACTGCAAACGGTCCCTCCTTGGGCTTGACATAAGCGGCACACAAATAGCTGGTCGCCTCGTGTACAGATCACCTTCGAGAAGCCTTCTACGCACAGTTGACGTTGACACCAACCTTTCGGTAGCTGCAGCAAGGAAGGATCTAAAAAGAGTCGGAGTAGCGGTTCTATTCCTGCGTGCACATAATGTCAAATATCGGTCATCGGCGCTCGTCGTAGCAGTTGGCCGTCCTTGGCTGAACCTCCTACATGCCGAATATGTGGTTTGAAACATCCTCCAAAGTCTATGAACCACAGAAGGACTTACATTTAGCCATCTGGCCACTTCTGTTTGACTTTGTCCTGCCTCTAGTCTCCCAATGGCTCTCCATCGTAGTTCTGCAGGCAAATGATGCCTGGAGGTCATTGTTACGAATTGGCTATGTCAGATTTTTAATGTCACTATCAGGGTGAAATATGTGGGCTTGCTCTCAAACATGGACTCTTATGCTCCTCGCAGGTGACGTATTGCTAGTGCAGCGCCACTAATTTGCATATTGCAGATTTACTCAGCTACTCTTATTTGGCAACATATTCAAATCTGACACGGTTTGGCTTATTTTTGAGGGAGTTATCGCTATTTTTTTTTATTTTTCCTTAATGTATGATAACCAATACGATAAATATAGTTTTTTTTAGTTTTAAAGCTGTTTTTCTTTAATAATACGTGAATAAAATTTACAAAAAAGAATTAATTTCGAAAATAAGCTTATAGAGAATTAAAATTAAGTTATGTGACAATAATAACAAAGCAAACATAGCTGCAAGTTTTATCGCATCTCTAATTCACGGTGCTTATTTTATCTTTTTACACTTTGAACAAAACACATTGATGTGTTCTTGGCGGAGAAAGTTTTCACATTTTGAACATCACATTCGCGTTCTTCTGTCCTTGTCTAAAGGGCATTTATTAAATCTTTTATACTTAGTTCTTTCGAATTTTATGTATTCGTTTGAATTATTTGTCGAAACTTCTGCCCTTTTTTTGCGTGCAGTACGTAAATTTCTAAAGATTAATAAAGTATAAATCTCTGATTTTTGTTCAATACCTTTCTTTATTAATTGTAATGCTGAGTCTATAAAAAACAGACGTCTACTTCTGTATCTGGTTGGTGGATTAGCAATTGAAATTATCGAGCATTTATTGCAGCAAGATTCAGTCAGAAAAGAAACTTACCATTGGCCACTTCCTTTATAATCTGGCAATTGAATAATTCGTTACAATTTCATCCACAGGGTCCAGGGCTCCCTTAGGCATATTATAAAAACATGTAACTCCTTGCGTTTTTTTCCTCCAATAGTATTATCTATAACATCATGGTTATCTAATGTTGAAAGCGTAAGAAAAGTTTTTCCTTTTTTGTGGATTATAAGAAGTTAATGCTTCATTATTTTCAAACCCAAACATTGTAGAAAATATTTCTATTTTCTTCTTCAGTTTATGGAATGCAATCTGCATCACCTTCAAATATTTCTAATAAATCTCACAGCCGTTGCATCTCCAATTCATAAGAAATCATCCTTTTTTCCATAATGTGCTTAGAAATCTTTAAAAATTTAATTTCAAATACTTCATAATCGTTTGCGAGTAGAAATATTTACTGTTACATTATAAAAATTAATTTCTGAAACAAATTATTGCGTCAAAAAATACTCACGCGTGGGGTATGTGCACCAGTTGCAACAAAATACCGACAAATCTTTTTCTGAAACGCACATGCAACGGAAAAGTGGTTTGAAAGTCAACCACGGTTAAGAACTCAGCTAGTGAATGCAGCGCAGTACACTGGTGTGCAAAAATTAAGGACGAGACGGTTTTTTCAATATAACTTTGTACAAAAGCTTTCCAAATCAACACATTTAATACCGTAAGATCCCCAATACGTAAGGACATGAGTAATGTAAGCAACACTTGCTAAAAGAGAAATCAGAAGAATAAAAAGAAGCTTTATTGAAAACGTAGCATGGAGCGCAATGCGACTGAAGGCCGAAACATCCCTGTGATGGGTGTCCAGCAAGAAACATCCGGTCTTTAATAGGGGATATGATCTCCCCTGACTGCTAGGCATGTTTCACATCATTTGTGCATGCTGGATATGTGGTTGTTAATGAGCTGTTGAGACACTGCTGCTCGTTCCTCTTGTAGCACCAATCGCAGTTTCGGAATCGTTACTGGCGATAAGTTACGTGCTGCCACGGGTCTCCCTAGTAAGTTCCGTACATGCTTGACGGGATTTAGATCCAGAGACCTTGCCGACCAATCCATGTGTTCAATATCTTCACTCTCCAACAGCTCTTCGACAGTAACTGTGCGATGAGGTGGAGCGTTGTCGTCCATGAAGAGGAACTGAGGACCCATAGCCCTTGTGAAAAGACGCATGTAAGGAAGAAGAACCTCGTTACAATAGCAGTCCCAGGTGACGAACCTCCTTGGGAGATATGAAGGTCGGTCCGGCTACCAAGCATTATGTCTGCTCGAACGAGAACTCCGCGACCTCCAAAACAGTCCCTTTTGATGATGTTGAAGGGGTTATTGCGTGTTTCCCGCTCTTTCCAGATGTGTATGTGTCTAGAATCGCAACTCAGACTAAATATGCTCTCATCTGTAAAGAGTACTCGTCCCCATTCATTGTCTCTCCAATTCCGGTGTTCCCGGCACCACAGAGAACGCCTTCTCCGATGGGCAGGCGTTAGAAGTAAACACCGTACAGGGCGTCGTGCAAACAGACCACCACCGAGCAGTCTTCTGGCCATGGTAAAACGCGATATCTGACGTCCAGTCGCCTGTGTCGTGTGTCTAGCGATTTCTCCCGCTGTCTGCCGCCTGTTTCTTCTGGCCTGTAAGGCAATATACCGGTCATCTGCGGGTGTGGTTCCTCGTGGACGACCACTACTAAACCCCCGGATAGCTGTTCCTGTAGTTTGAAATTGTCTCCAAAGTCGTGAAACGATGCTGTGAGCAATTCCGAACTCTGCAGCCACACTTGTCACACTGCGGCCTTCCTCCAACTTCCCAATCATTCGACCTCGGGTAAAAGCATCCAGTTCTCGTCTAACAGATTGATTATTCGCCATTTCTCGCTGAGGCAGCAACTCGGTGTAATTTTAACTGCTATGCGGCGTGCAATCTCTTTGCCAGGAATACTGATCTTACACCGACAACATGCTTTATACTACTCAGACACTCCCCCATTACGTCTACCTGCATATCTGCGCATGTGCATCACCTTACTTAATCTCCTGATTGGTCTTTCTGTCCGCTCTGCCTCTTCGTTCAGCTGATATGCTAATTTTTCGACTTCGTCCTTAATTTTTGCACACCAGTGTATTTCAGTTTCACAAGTTAAGAATATCTAATTTTTGTAAGGGTGGAGTATAATATGCCTCACGCGCTTTCGCGCAGTTTAATAATCTAAATACTTCATTTCATTTGGCTGTTTTGAGACTCATATTCCAAAAGTGCAATTTGGAATATAAACTGAGAAAATCTGATATGGACGCCATAGGATTTCCTTGTATGGCTTATTAAATTATACACATATGTTGCTGCATTTCATTTAAACTTATTTTCTCGAATTTCATTAGAGATGTATTTCTCATCCAATCTATTTAATTCTCACTTCGGGCCAAAATCTTCAAAAAATATTGATTTGGGATTTTTGCATTTTCAAATTCTCTACACTTTTAACTTTCTAAAAATACTATACTTTATGAAAATTAGAACTTTAAAAAATCTGGTTTTATTTTATGATCTAATGCTTTGATAAATGAGGAATTTTACATCAAAACGCGTTTTTCTCCAAACGTGATTTTTTTTCACTCGATGTACCTTTTCTCAGGAACTACTGCTCCCAGGTACCTAAAGTTTTTATGGCTTATTTATTATATTTTCTAATATTTACTGAAATGAGTTTTTTGTGATATATTAAGATAAAAAAATTTCACAATTTTTTTTTTGCGTGAGAAAAGTGCTAAATTTTACTATGCGTAATAAAATAGTCTATAAATTAGTCTAAAATTCAAAAAGTTTCAAAAGCTCACTTCAGTATAATCAGATAGGTGTACGTTAATTACACAAAAAATTTCAAGAGTATATCTAGAGCAAATTTTGAGGAAAGGTACATCGACAATGGCTGATTTAACATTGTCGGTATAGGGGGTTCCGACACCCCTTAAAAATTTTAGAAAATCATAAAACGCCGACTACAGTTAACACTTTTTACAACTAAAATTAGAGTTTGTACGCAAAAACAAGCGAATCCGCCAACGGACAGGAAGACAAAATTCTCGTTGCACAAAACTGAAAGTTAAATTTTGGTTCCACTGGACAGAAGGACATTGGATTTGGTGCACCAACTGAGTTAATTCATTGTCCTACTAAGAGTTTCCAATGTAAACAAATGGCAGCCTCCGCCACGTTAGGCTTAGCGCTAGTTAAACTTAAATTGGTGATTATTCTACAACTATTGCTTGCAGATTAACTACAGGCATTAAAATCTTAACCGGAACGTGAGAATAACATAATTCAGTCACTTTTAAGGCAAAAATTGCGCAATTTAAAACCATATTTCCTCAAGTTTTCAAAACGATTTATATGAAAAGGAGTATTAATTATTGCCAACTGTAACAGAATATAAATATTTTAACAATATTAGAAATATAAGCTTTGATTAAATGGAATTATTCGCATAGGTATCATTCAAATAAAAGTGCATCTTAGAATGCATTAAATAACGAAGCAAGCGCAAGAAATATTTTCGACACTTTGTTGCTACGTATATAAGTTAGAAATTGTATTTATCCATTTCAAAGAAAGCCATACCAATGGCCGAGCGGTAAAGTCGATGAAGCCTGGTAGTTCGGTTCGGATTTCGAATCCCGACGAACGCGTTGCGTGCCCAGGCGTGGTTTTTTCCATGTGTAACCTCTATACGAGCCAATTCCCTTTAAAAAGCCATCCGTGAAAGCATCCCTCCCTTTAGGCAGATATCCCTAGTGTGCTTCTCCGCTATTAAATCAGCCAAACCAATCGTTTCAAATAAAAAATTAAATAAGTAATTAGTACGTTTCTATTCCTCTCTTAAAATACTTAAAAGTGGCTTGGTAACAGTTATTTTGCCACAACGCAACTGTTTAAAGGAAAAGAGAACCACGCCTTTCTACGAATAAAATAATATTAAAAAATCTGATGTGTACCCTACATAACTTCCCTGTGTGAAATATTAAATTATACGCATTTCGCATTGCATTTAAACTTTACTGGATTGAATTAAATCTGCTTCATCCATAGCGCATAAACCACAATAGAATAAATGCATTGTTTAAAATGCACTGCATTTTTTTACCACAGCGACACTCTGGCGCTATCTTCATTTAACAGCGTTACAGCTCATTCATTTTATAATTCATCGGAATGCACACAAATTATGTATATCATCTGGAGAATTAGTTAATCGTTGCTTCGTGTTCTATTCAAAAACTGTAATAAATCCAAAATGATATGTAAAAAAAAGTAAAACTTAAAACTTACTTTTTACTTGCCTTTATTATATTATTTTAGTATTATTTAATTTAGTTTCTAGTTTATTTTTAGTATGTTAATAGTATCTGTTTCTTTTTTGTTTATATGCATATTCGTGTCGGGGAAGTTTTTTCTGGGCAAGAGTTTCTAAATTAAATTGGTTTTCTAAAAAATTAGTATTATAAAGGATATTGTTTTGTATTGGCTTTGATTTGTTCTTTTCTAAAAGTTCCACTCGTTTGAATTGCTTTTGGTAGGTCACATCATTTGGTTTTATTTTTGGTTTTGAATTTTACACTTGCCTACATAAATGACGAAACACGAATTGAATAATTGAGGAGTTAGGTTTGAGGGCAACTTCCCCTTGATAAGTCTGTCTTATGCATATTTATTATTTTTAGGATTTTAAAAAAATTTGTTACAATTTTGTATTTGTTAATAGATTTTGATACTTGCACTTGATTTACTTATGTTCTCTCAGAATTTAAATGATATTGTAGATAAGTTCGCAGCAATATAAATTAGGTGTAATTTCTTTTAAACTTATTTCTATAAGTAATTTTTTACTTTAAATTGCTTTTTACGAATAGAAATTTTGTAAAAAAAAGTAAACAAACAAAAGAAAAAAAAAGGAAACAGTTTTTTCACAGACGATTTAGTATTTCTCATTCAATTAATTCAGTTCTCACTTCGCGACAAGATAAAACTACATAAAATATCTATATAAAAAAAATTACGAAGTAAATCTTAAACACTTATTTCTACGAATAGATTTCAGAATAGATTAAGCATGATTTAATTCGCAATAATAAAAGAAGGCGTTATCTTTGTTGTTGCGAAGCTTAGTTTCTCTAGATTGTTAACAAATCCACTATTCTGCCAAGTTTCAAATGTAAACAAATATGGCTGCTGTGTTAAAAACAATTAGGCTTAGCGGCACTTAAGCAACTTTTAAATTGTTGATAATTCTACAAATATTACAGGCAGATTTACTAAAGGCATAACAACCTTAACCGGAAGATAAGAACAACAGAATTCAATCATTTTTGAAAGCAAAGAATGCACAATTTACCTATATGAGTAAAAAAAACTGAGCTCACTGAGCCGTGTAACAGAGTGGATATATATATACATAAATTTATATACTTTTGTTGAGGCCGATTGCAACCAAAATGGGAGGTGCATATCTACAGGTTATAGTAGTCCTATGTACAAAATTTCAACGTTCTGAGGCTACTCGTTTTTGAGTTATGCGACACACGTTCATACATACGTACGTACGCACAGACGTCATGGAAAAATCTGTTCAGAATCCATTTAAAATCAGTTTTATAATTTTTTTGCGGAAAAAGAGTCCTTTATTCTGTTCTTATGTTTGAATGTCACTCAAAAACACCGTTATATTGCATTCGATAGCGGTCAAAATAGGTATTTTCTTTGAAATATGATACTCGAAATTTTTTCGCGATTACGACACTCCCTTTTCGCTTAATACAAGGAAGTAAAACTCAAAACATTTAATTAATGAGTGATGTATTGAAGCATTTACACTGCAGTGTACGATGCTGGGCAAAAAGTATGAAAGAATATATTTTAAAAAATTATAGAAAGTTGCGATATTTCAAAACTTAAATTTAACTTAAACTTAAACTTAACTTTACTTTTAAACACTTCACTTCACTTCACTTCACAGCTTAAAAATTTCATTTATGTAAACACGAGTTTTTTAGGTTGATAAAATTATGTATCCCATAGGATTATAAAAACAAAAGAGCTGTTGTCGATAGCAATAAAAAATGCAGAAGTCCGGACATTTAAGGCAAAACAAAATAAGGTCAATAGATATAAAATGCGGCATTAAATTTATATGGTTGTCATGACGATCAAACGGAAACATTAACTAAATTATTAATCATATATGGAAATCATAAAGCATGATTAAGCAGGTCCCAGGATAGGGAAGGATTTATGTAATGAGCATGTGTAATGATAGGTTTATTGTTATCAGTGCAAAGTATGTAATTTTAACAAATAAGGAGAAGGTTTGTTTATGAAATATGTGAAGGTGAAGTTCATAAATTCATCAGAGAAGCTGATTACACCATTTTAAAAACAATTAAAAAAATAATCTGAGAGATTATCTGATTTTATATGACGCGCAAACGGGGTTTTTTTAACGTTTTGAATGTTACTTTTATTTATTAAATATCATGTTCTTCGCACTTAAACCATAAAATTCAATTCAACAACAATATCACACACACACACACACAAAAAACACCCTCTGGCATAAAATGTGTGTGCTTAAAGATGCACGCGATATCAATGGAACGCTTTGAAATAATTGAGTTTGTTAATCGAAAATTCTTTTATGTTTTACAAAATATGGAATGCATAATAAAACAAATTCCAAATTCTAAGTCTGAGCTTCCAGGTTTCCCATATTCGAGTGGAGGACTACATTATTCGAAATTGGATTGCTCTAAGTACCGTTGTTTTCCCACAGTGCGAGAAACACATACATTCATGCAGATCCTTCTTTATTTAATTTCTTTAAATATAATGCAGGGCGATAATATTTGGTGGCAACAATTTGAAAAGTGAAGCGCCGTTTAGAGTGAACCAACGCAAAATACCAGAACAAAATTAATAGCCTCCTTAAGTTCACATTTCTTTGGGCTAATAAAATTTGTTTTTAATACTTTTCTTTAGTCTCTTAATATCCTCTTAAGCTATTTTGCTCTCAGAATTGTCTCTACCTTAGTATTTAAAGTTTTACGTCTTTGTACGGAGTAACGGAAGTATTGTAATCGCGAAACATTTCGCGTATCATATTTCAACAAAAATGTCCATTTTGACTATATTTTTGCACGCCTTCTTTTCGTACGGGCAGAATAAAGGCGTTATTTTTTCCAAAACAGATTGTGAATTGGATTTAAAAGGATTCAAAATAGATAAATATATATATATATATACCCACTCTCCTTACCCGGCTGATTTCAGATGTTGGTCGTAGTCATATACTTCCAATTACTGAAGCGTTTTAAATGACGAAAATATTCATGTTTTGGGAATGTCATATTTACAGAAAAGCTAAATTTTGAACAAGTAACAAAATCTGACTTTTAATGCAGTCTCCTGGTTCTTACACTTATAGTTGGGAAAGTTGTTTATTCGTCATGAAAAAATAAAAATGCATGACTTTTGACTCCCGTACGACAAAAATTTGCCGGATATTTAATTTTAAAATTTGCAATTTTTCATGTCGTTTTCAACTTCAGGATTCGGTTAATCAAGTTAGAATAATTCGAGGAAATAAGCTTAAATGAAGTGCAGCAAAAAATGTGTGTAATGTAGATTATTGTACAAGAAAGTCATGTGGTGTTCACATCAAAATTTATTACGAGGCTTTATGCTACATTATTTTACATTACGCTAGCACTCAGTTAATTGGCAACGCAGCTTGGCAAATAAACCTGAGAACTGTTTAAATGCTGTATAATATTAAGAAGTATTCAATTGTACTGGCAATTTGCAAATACTAAATATATTATTAATTTACGTAAGATGACGTCTTAAAGTTGTGTTTCAACTTTTTCATGCCATAATTTTCAGAAGTGCAATACAGTAATTTTGTCAGTGTAACTGAGACTTTCTTGGTAATTAAAATTACCATAGATTGTCCCTATGAAAAGGATAAGATATATAGAAGATTTTAATGTGCACTGGTGAAATAAATTAAGAGAATTTTCATATTTGATCCACGATCTCCAGAACTGCTGGACAGATTTTAATAAAATTTGCTGTGAACATAGGTTACTTTAATACAAACAAAATAAACGTTTAACAGTTATAATAGACACACATGTTCGTGTGTAACACTCGTGGGAGTCTGAAGGTCTGAAACAGTGGTTGCAGAAGACGTAAAAGAAATGGGCTAATAGGGGTATGGTTCCTTTTTACAGCCATAACGGCCTCACAGCGTGATGTCATACGGGAAATAAGGCAGTTTATCAGCGCCTGTGGCAATTGGTCCCACGCATTTAGCAACGCTGTTTTCAGTTCTTGGAATTTTCTCGGAGGGGGATTACGAGTTGCAATTGCCCTTCCCAGAGCGTCCCAGACGTGGTCTATAGGGCTGAGGTCTGGAGCCCTGCCTGGCCAATCCTTGCGGCGAATACCCTCAATCTCGAGAAATTCGTCGACCAGAATAGCTCTGTGTGGCCTCGCGTTATCGTTTGTAAGAAGAACTCTTACAAACTCTCGGGGCCCACTGTAACCCGGTGAAGACGAACATACGGCTTCAAGACCTCATCCCTATATCCTCACACTAGTCACAGAACCTCCGTCAAAGACGCAGAGATGTGTGCGGCCATCCAACATGATGCCTGCCCAGACCATTACACCGCCATAATTGTTGATATCGTGGACATTGGAGTAGGTAGCCTGTCCCTAGCTCTCTCCATATGAAAGTACGACGAGAATCGGTGTTTAGGCTAAAACGGGACTCATCGGTGAACAGAATAGTCGCCCATTGCTCCGTACTCCAATCACTAAGCTGCCTGCACCATTATAATCGGACTCTCCTGTCCGTAGACGTGAGCGGGACGCAAACAACCCTCTCTCATGCAGTCTTTTGGAAACAGTCACCCTTGTTACCCGAGTTCCTGTGGCTGCATACAGGTCCCGAGAGAGCTGAGAAGTTGTAGCCCCTCTGTTACGCCTCGCTAAAATGGACAAACAGCGATCTTCTCTGGCCGTCGTGGCTCTTGGACGACCTTGCCCAGGCTTTCTGTCGATGGATCCAGTATCCTGGAACTGTTTCCATAGGTTACTCACGACGCTGGGCGTTAAATTAAACTCTCTTCATATCTGGACTTGGGATTGGACTGCCTCTAGCCTCCCCACAATTCGCCGCCTCATTCCATCATCTAAACGTTGGTGGTTATTCATTTTTACTGTTCCGATATGAATTTAACCGATTGTTGCAAGATAACACCAAGAAATTCGCCGAGATGTGCTAATTCGTCTTACCTTCCACGCGCTTATAAAGCCTATTTTTCTACTGGCTCTGCCTACACATACGTGTACGCTTACGTATTTGCATTTTTATCTAGAAGCAGTGGTTGTTCCTTCAATCCAGTTTTTTTCATGCAATTCGATAAAATGTGCAAATTCTCTTAATTTATTTCACCAGTATAGAAGCATTCAAAAATAATTAAGAGATTCCACTACAGTGAAGATTAGCCTAGAGGTCTGCATGCATTCGTTCCTTCAATTCCATCATATATTTATATAAGAACTGCACCTATATTATTTCTGAAATTTACTGTACTCAATCGTACTTACACATCTTAGCAACTCTTATGTGAAATTCATAAGTAAGGTTATGTACCGAAGGTTTTATTCCTTCAAGAGAAAGTCTGATATGGACAACGCATGATTTCCTTGAACGGGCTTTTAAATTATACACATTTTTGCTGCATTTCATTTAAACGTATTTCTTCGAATTTCATTAGAGATATATTTCTCGTTCAAACAATTCAGTTCTCGCTTCACGGCAAGGCAAAAAATATATACAAACAAATATCTTCATTAAAAATTGAAAATATAGTAAAACCTAAAACACTAAATGCAGTTAAAACAATTAAAATAATTTTTTTACAATTAAAATTAGAGTTTCTGGGCAAAAACAAGCAATTCGGCCAGCGGGCAAGAAGGCAGTTTTTTCGATGCACAAAACTAAAAGATTGCTTTTGGTCTCACTACTCAGTAAAATACTGAACGTATGGAAACTGACTTATTTCACTATTCTGCTAATTTCAAATGTAAACAAATATGGCTTCTATGGTAAAAAAAATCATTCTTACCCGCACTTAAACAATTTTTAAATTGTTGATAATTCTTTAACTATTGCATTCAGATTAACTGAAAGCACAAAAAACCTTAACCCTTAAAATAATTCCATCACGTTTAAAGCAAAAAAATGCACAATTTACCAACAAATAAGTATTAAAAAATTGAGCTCACCGAGCCGAGTAACAGACTGGGTATATATGGATAGATATATATTTACATACTTTTGGTGCCGCTGATTTAAACCAAAACGGGAGGTACGCAACTGCATGTTGTAGCAGTCCTATAAGCAACATTTTAACGCTCTGAGGCTACTCTTTTTTGAGATATGCAAGATACGTACATACGTACGTATAGATGGTACGAAGAAATCTCTTCTGAACCCATTTTCATAATACCCCG
>KK121884.1:64674-77447 GCA_000611955.2 Stegodyphus mimosarum | reverse complement strand
AAAGAGTCCTTTCTTTTGTCCTTATGTACAGATGTCATGCAAAAACACCGTTAAATTGCATTCGATGGCAGTCAAAATGGATATTTTCGTTGAAATATGATATTCGAAATTTTTCATGATTACGATATTTCTTTTACTTCGTACATTAAAGTAAAAATAACATTCATGAATTTAAATTATGCAAATATGCGCAGTAACGTAATCGCCAACAAATCAAAACTAGAGAATCCAAGTCTTTGATGATTATGTGTTTCAGAAATCCGTTGCTACTTTCATAGTGAAATTCGAAACCAGCAGATTCTACGAGAAACGACGATTATTTTTATAAAGAAAGATCCCAGTGATATGGAAATTGGTGCGGGTAGTATGACAAAGTTTGTATAAGAAATATTCGAAAGCTCATGTTTCGTGAAATACGGAGATATGCATCAGACGAAAAATGTAAATCTCTAACGGAGAGAAAGAAAAATCAATATTTGCTAACGTTTTAAATTGAAACATTGGAAATGTGAATAAAAATTTAAAACGTAACTGGTTATAATTTTATTTTCGAAATTTTGATTATTTAAACTCTTTAGCCTTTTCAAAAAAGCTTTAATTAAAGTACTTCTATCTGGTATTAGACTTAATGTGTCGTTAGTTGTTTATCAACGCTGAAAGCTGACGTTAATTCACTGTGGACAGTAATTTATGGTTATTAAATAGAGTACTCATGAGCGAAGACCACAGAGTGTTGACTAATGATTATTGGTATGAGATTTAGGTGCCCTTAATATTAGTACATAATAGCAATTACAGACCCATTTATTTTAGAGAATTTCTGCGAAACTTTAAAAAGTATGTATTAGACGAATTAAACACATATGAGAATTTTTAAGCAATGTAATTGGTATAAAACTAAGACTCATAAAAGAATATTACCCCCTTAATTCTTTTGCAGCTTGCACATTTAAATTGCTTTGTAAGTTCCTTTTTCGCACACGTTCTGAAAATTTGGATATATATGTAATAAGGTATTTCTCTCGCCTTCTTCGCATGCCTTCGTGGTGTAGTGGTCAGTACGCTCGACACGTAACCGAGAGGTCTGTGGTTCGATTCCCGGCGAAGGCGCAAGGTATGCGAAGAAGGCGAGAAGAATACCTTATAAATGTTTATTTACATCCCATCATGTCAAAACTCATTGATCTTAATGGTAAGTCACTAAATGTTTTGATCTCCACGAAGGGATATCCACTGCTTCAAAGCAGTGAATGGAAAAAACCAGTTACGGGCCTTGCCTCTTACTTCCTACCTTCATGTGAGCTGTATGCTGCCATTGGATCCAGAGTTTAAGGATCCACGGATGGCCAAAGGCTTCATGAGATATTGCTGTATGCCAGAAAACTCGCTGTTTGTTTTCCGCTTACTGCAGCATACAAGAGCGCGCGTTTATCATGGTGCAGGCAACAAGCTAACCAAACTTGAACTAGTCAGGAAATCAGACTCTCTCTCTCTCGAAGTGGGTGAAACATCGACTTAAATACTACTCTTTACTCATTTGCATTAACTGCGTTTCTGAAATTACATTCTGGTAGGAAATTCGAAGCTCAAACTAGAATGATAGGAAGGACGCAGAAACTTAAAATAACTGCTAATAAAATTAGGATAAATCTTACAGGAGATACTGTATGAAGTGCTTAATGTCATTGCTGAGGTTAAAATAAAAGACAAATTATGATGTTTTTGGATAGAATCAGTTACTTCTGAATTTTAAAGTAGTTTTTACTCAAAGTTCTTGACCTTTTTCAAATGTTGGAGCGTTTTTCGTGGTATAAGATAGGAAACACGAAACAGCCTAATACGCAACTCTTTTTGATATCCTTATAAGGTATTTCTCCCGCCTTCTTCGCATGCCTTCGTGGTGTAGTGGTCTGTATGCTTGAAGCGTAACCGAGAGGTCCGTGGTTCAATTCCCGACGGAGGGGTGTAAGGTTTTAGTTAAACTAACAAAGTTTTATTTTAATTTAAATCTTTCTATCCCTTCTCATTTTCAACTTCCCGTTAAAAAAAGCGCGCGTTTTCAGCTTTATGCTAATTTGTAGTGGAGCCAACGACTATATACACGACAGGTAGAAACCTCTCAGGGTGAGAGAGCTTTTAGTCTCAGACCACTATCATTCTATTCGACGTTATCCTGACTAGCTAGCAGTTAAATTCTAAGCCATAGCGCTTTACCTGATTGCTTTTTGAAATAATTCCAAGTGCTTCAATATTAGTAAATCTTGCTACGCACCATTTAGTTAGACGCCGACCTCGTGTTATAAGCTCTGTGAGCGACAACTGTTTAATTTCTATTTAGCTTTAAATTTATCTGATTGTTCATTTTAGACCCAAGTGTGGTCTTTTACTTTCTGTATCCCTCCCGAGTTGGGAAGTGGTTTATAAATAATAGTGATTTAATAAAAGAGGATTTTAAATCCCTTTCAAGTGCAGTTCTTCTACCACTGAATCGCAGTATTCTACCACAGAACATAGCTGCATTCAGCTCCCTGTTCCAGATCAGGACTTTAAGCTGTCACGAAGATGTTTTCAAAGAATATGCACCGAACACTCAGTCCTGACAGGCGTTGCTCATTTTTAATGTCTGATGCTTCCAAAAACACCTAATGTCCTACACTGGCGCCCGAACTAAAAAGGTGGTGGATGATGATTCTCCACCATCGCGATTTGGCGATTGGGTCCCCAAAACCCCAGTCGCCCTTTAAAAGGAGGAGTATATAAGGTATTTCTCCCGCCTTCTTCGCATGCCTTCGTGGTGTAGTGGTCTGCATGCTCGACGCGTAACGGAGAGGTCCGTGGTTCGATTCCCGGCGAAGGCGTCGCTCATTTTTCATGTCTGATGCTTCCAAAAATACCTAATGTCTCTACATCTTCAATTTGCTAGCAATTCGACGATTAGAGATAACCAGCTTCTTAACAAACTTCTGTTTATAATTTCGTGGTCTGTGCGCTTCTTTATTCGGATCGCTTTTGCAAGATTTTTATTAATAGCCATATGTTTTCATATTATTTTAGAATTCGATAAAACGTTAATTTTACCTTTTTGTTCTGCAGCTTTATTTCTTTTGACAGCATAATTATAAAAACACGCTATATCGTTAGCTTTGATAATTAGGGTGCCGATCTATAAATATTTTAGTTTTACTAAAATCTGCCCATTATTTTGAAGGAAAAAAATGGAAGTCACCGTGAAAACTGCATATCTAATTTTTACTTGACCAGTCGAGTTGCCTCAATTTTTTTTCTGATTCTCTGCAAGGAATGTGTCTATTCGTAATAAAAGAAGAGATACGTGTAAGATACGTAATAAAAGATACATTTGTACTTCATTGTAGATATAAAGGAAGTATTGTAATCATGAAAAATTCCGGGTACCATATTTCAACGAAAATATCCATTTTGACCCTTATCGAATGATATTTAAGAATGCTTTTGCGTGATACAGTAGAAGTCCAGAAATTCGCATTGCTTGGGACCAGAGGTTGTGTGGATTTTAGGATTTTGCGGATTTCGGGACAGAAAAGCCAAATCATAATATTCAGACTAAAAGTGCAAAATAAATAAGGCATATTAGATACATTTACTTAAATTATTATGCACAATAATATACATTATTACATTAGTTTATTATATGCTTTAAATTCTTATATATATATATATTATATTATTCATTTATATTAGTGATTACAGGAATATTTTAAAGCATAAAGGACATATACAATAGAGACGTGTAAAAATAAAAAACAGTAATAAAGCATAAAATATTTAATTTTGTTTACTTGTTTCAAACATTTTTCCGATAAAGGTTTGTTTTAAAACTTTAGGTGCTCTAGAGTAAGTTTTTTTTTCGTAAATTCTACAGGGTCGTAATCTCTTGCTCTGTGACACAGCTCTGTTGTTCTAAATATTTTAGGTATTTTTCATCATGTTCCAAACACTGATTAAAATATATTTTCTCACTTCTATCAAATTCATTATCTGTGTCGGTGTCAGAATCGTTTTCTTGCTGTGACGAGTTCAAAACAGAGCCAATGATTTCATCATCGGTTATCTGATATGCCGGTGTTGGCTCATCTGAACATACGTTCCATACTGAAAACCTCTTCTGGGCTAAGATCTTTTTCCTGCCACTGACTCAGAATCATTATTATTCGGTAATTATGACGTCATTATTGGATAAATATTTTTTCTTCGGTATTTCATTCTCCATTCTGCGGTTTCTGGTCCCTATAAATTCGATGTTTATATTTTGAGAGGCAGTGCGGATTTCAGGAGTTTTCGGATTTCAAATCGGCTGATTTTGGGTATTTGACTGTATCTCTACATAATTACAGAATAAGAGACACTTTTTCCACAAACGAATTAAAACGGATTTGAGAACAGGTTTTCGTCGTGACGTCTGTACGTAAGTACGTGTGTATGTATCTGGTATAACTCAAAAACGAATAGCCTCAGAACGTTGAAATTTTGCATATGGGACTGCTATAACACGTAGATGTGCACCTCCCTTTTTGGTTGCAATCGGCCGCACCAAAATACATAAATACATGTATATGTATATATACACTTTGTTACTTGGCTTATGAGCTTAGTTTCTTTATTCTTATATGTACGCAAATTGTGCCTTTTTTGCTTTAAGAATGATTGTATTATGTTATTCTTATCTTCCGGTTAAGGTTTTTATGCCGTTAATTAACCTGCATGTTATAGTTGAAAAATTATCAACAATTTAAAAGTTGCTTAAGTGCGCTAACCCTATTTTTTTACAATAGCAGCCCTATTTGTTTACATTTGAAATTTAGCAGAATAGTGCATTTGTTGCCAATCTAGAGAAACTAAGCTTCGCAACAAACAAAGTAACGTATTTGTTTTTATTATCGCGAATTAAATTATGCTGAACTCTCTAACCGGCAAGGCCGTATATATATGGCCTAGAATATTTTTTGTGATATCTGTATGAACGTATATGTACGTGCATATTAAAATATGTCAAAGAAATTAAGGCAATATAGTATTAAAAGTACATAAATCCAGGTATAAAATGCCAGGAAATTATTTACATTTAAATCTAGAAAATAAATTTTTCTGGTAGTAGTTTTGGGAAATTTGGGCTTTCTTAGCGAAAACACTGGCCGGTCAGAGGGTTAATCCTTTCTGGAATTATCATTTAATGTATTAAATTATCCGATATAATGACTCAGCATAGCGTCCACAACAAATTAAAGTCAGGTTTTACGCCTTTAATGTCTTTTTGCAAAAGCAAACTTTCAGTTTAGTGCACGAAAAATCTGCCTTCTTGCCCGCTAGACGAATTGCTTGCTTTTGGTTAGAAACTGTAATTTTAATTGTAGAAAAACATTTTATTTGTTTTAACTGTATTTGATGTTTTATATTTTTGTATGTGTTTTAATTTTTAATACAATTATTTTGAGTTTTCATGTATTTTTGCCTTGTTGCGAAGTGAGAACTGAATTAATTGAATGAGAAATATATCTCTAAGTCAAATTCGAGGAAATAAGTTTAAGCCAAATGCAGGAAAAAGTGCGTATAATTTATATTCCGTACAAGGAAGTCATGTGGTGTACAGATCAGAATTTGTTTCTCATTTACGTATTTTGTTAAAAGTTGCTACAAATATTTTTGTATATTTTCTTCTAAATGATTACTATGTTTTAAAAGACTGCAACATTACGCGAAATAATCACCTACAATTATATCAATTCTATATAGCATTTTTAAAATATTGCTGACCGTCAAAATTTTATTCACAGTTGATTTGTAGTTTGGCAGTATGTCAAAGGTTACCAGTTTGGGCTTTTGTTGCTAATTTAGATAGATTATTAAAATTAATTAAACGCTCAGATGCTGGTGCCTGTGAATATTGAGATTTTCCGTAACCTGTGATTTGGCAGTCGAGGGTTAACAAGTGGTAGGTCACTGGTTGTGCAAGTATATCTATGTTATTAAAATAGGTAACTAGGCCTATAGGTTATTAAAATAATGTTAATAATGTTAACCTAGAGACCCTGTTGCCCACCTCGTCTGTTGGTCACTGGCCAGTAGGTTAACAGTATGAAGTGTGGGCTACTCTCCTGTACTGGCAAAAAATTGCGGAGGGCAAACGGGTGATAAATGTATGTTATTGTAAGAGTAACGTAACGCATTTCCGGTGTAATATGCTCCTCCGACTTTCTGAAGTATCCTTTACTAAGAAAAATTCCCAATTTTATTTTGCTCCTCCCATTGATTTACAAATAAAATTATTTCTTTTCACCTTGTAGGAATTTATATTTATTTTAAATAACCAGTTTAATTTAATTTGAAGTTTTCTTTCCTGTAAGCCTTCATTCCCCTTATTGTCAAGGCCAGAATATTTAAATTTGGTAGGGTGTGTGAAGTGATGCAAATTCTACAAATAGGAGAAAAGGTTTGAATATTAAATTCTAGAAGGGAAAGTTAGAGAGTGTTGGAAAACTCTGTGCTTGTTATAGCGTGAGCTTCGGCTTAGCACTGATTGCTGGTTAAACGTGGCGTAACAACTATTACTCTGCTGCCACTAGTTTTTCAACGCTCTGTTAGGAAACAGGATAGTCTGAGCCCTGTAGCGTAATTCTATTACTTGTTAATATCTCCAAATTCTTACTGTTCCAGTTATCGCCCAAACAGAAGTGTAGTTTATTAGCGTCGCGTTGACGCATTGTAAATAATTACGGAGTGTAATAAAGGGTAATTTTAATCCTTTTTCTGTGCACTCACTCTTCTCCAGTTTTCACACAACAGTTAGACAAGTATACTTTGTAAGGTTTTAGTTAAACTAACAAAGTTTTATGTTAATTTCTCTTTCCTGTGTACTCTTATTTCAACTTCCCGTTAGAATAAGCGCGCGTTTCAGCTTTATGCTAATTTGAAGTGGAGCCAAGTTGCTATTTAAGCGAGAGGTAGGAACCTCTCAGAGTGAGAGAGCTTTTAGTCTCAGACCACTGTTACTCTGTTCGACGTTCGTCTGACTACCTAGTATTTAAATTCTAAGCCGTAGCGCTGTTACGCTATTACTTATTGAAGTAAATCTAAGTGCGCTAGTATTAGTTAAATCTTGTTACGCACCCTTTAGCATAGAGGTCAACCTCGCGTTTATAGCTGTGTGAGCAACGATACTTAATTTCTAATTAGTTTCAGTTTAAAATATCTGATTGTTCAGTTTAGACCCAAGGGGCGGTCATTATGTTCTGTATCCCTCCCGAGTTGGGAAGTGGCTGTATATAATTGTGGTTTAATAAAAGAGGATTTTTAATCCCTCTAAAGTGAAGTTTTTCTACCACTTAACCACAGTTTTCTATCACAGAACATAGCTGCATTCAGCTCCCTGTTCAAGATCAGGATTTAGTTACTTTCACGAATATGTTCGCCAAGAATATGCACCGAACACACAGTCCTGACAACCTTACAACCTTTAAAAAGATATTTTGTTCTTAAAGAAAAGGGACCTACTCCTAATTGTCTTTGAGATTGGTTAGAGCTTCGTTCAAAAGCTATGCTTGTCTAAGTTCGTTTTTTTTTTAAACCAACATTTAAATGTTACATTTACCAACTTTTAAATCGTACAAGACATTTTACTTTAATGTATTAAATTTTCCTCCTCTAGATTAGTAATATAAAAAAATCAGATCTGATAGTTGTTTTTACAAATTTAATTTAATCTAACACATAAGGCGATTCTGCATTTTAAAAGTCCTTTTTTTTTCCCTCCAAGTATAAAAAGACTAACGCTTGGATTTCGTGTACAGAGTTTGATATGTAAAATTTGGCCTAAACACCACGCTTTAAAATAAACCCAAGTGAATATTTTTTTTTTCTTTTAAATATGAAGGGTATGTAATTGTTAAAAGTAAAGCCAAAAAAGATATAAATTAGCTTAATGCATTTTTTTTTCGTTAAGATGTTTAGATGGATGAACGACTTTAAAACTGCATATAGTTTATAATCTTGTAAAATGCGCCCTTGATGTCAAATTGCTTTGAAAACTTTCCATGATAACTAGCGGCCATTTAACCTTAGTGAAAGGCGCTGAAAGAAAATCGGTTCGTTCATTTATCTTTGAGGTGGCGTCAAAGACACGACTTGACACTTCATGTAACCTATACTTTAGTATGTGTCTCAATAGATTGGCTGTGAACCCTGCCGGACCTCTTAGCAGCCGGATATCGTTTACCTTGACGTCTTTACCTCATTGGCAATTGAACGTCTTTTTCTATGGATCTGAGAAGAGCTCCATTTCTGTAAGACGATCACCCTATTGTCTCTTGCTTTTATTTCGTTCTTAAGGCCACTAAAGATTTTTTTTTCTACTGGAGTCCAAAGTTTTATCTTTCTGTCGTGCATTATTGGATGTAGAAAGGTTGATTTCGACGTCGTAATTGTCAATTACCATGCTATCGTATATTCGATTTTATCTGATAATATTGTATATATTTCGGAATTTTTGTCGTCTGAGCTGTTTGTTTTATAAATGTAATAAATAATATTTCATATTTCCAGATGGAATATAATGGCTTTGTGTAATGGATTGTAAACCTGTGGAGGCTTTACTCGCCTACGTCTTCGGTAGAAGTAAAACATTCTCTGTCAAATTTTAGTCAGATTTTCAGTTAATTTGTTATTGAATTTCGCGAATTAAGGTTGCGAGGATTTATTTATTTACTTTGAGTAATAGTTTGTAAGGTTCTACTGTCTATCTGTTGTAGAATCTGGAGAAATAGTTAGGGTTAAAACTGCCCTTTCTTAAGCTCTTTAAATTATTTACAATGCGTGAACTCGACGCTAACATATTACGCCTCTGCTTGGGCGGTAACTGAAACAGTAGAATTAAACTCAAAATTGGAGATATTCACAAGTAGTAGAGTTAAACTACAGGGCTCATACAATCCTGTATCCTACAGCGCGTAGATGAGTCTAGTGGCAGCAAGATAATAGCTATTAAGTCACGTCTGACCAGCAGTAACTGCTAAGCGAAAGCTTGCTTATAACCACGCACAGAGATTTCCCAGACTCTCTCTCTTTCTCTACTAGAACATCAATATTTAAACTTTTTTTCCCACTGGTAGAATTTGCATTTCTTACGCACGCTACCGAATTTAAATATTCTGTAACTGACAATTAGGGGAACGAAGGCTTATAGGAAAGTAACTTAAAATTAAATTTAACTGGTTATTTAAAATAAGTATAAATTCCTGCAAGTTAAATCTTAATTAAAGCAACTTTCCTTTTCACCCACCTTTCCTTTTCACTGTCGGGGGGACGAAGTGCTATTTACGCAAAGATTTCGGAAGGGAGAGCGTGTTATGCCTGCTTGCAGGACACGTTGTCACTCTGACCTACGAGAGATTTGATTTTATGGCTTTGAGTGCTTATAGCCATTAGGCTTGTTTTGCCGGCTCTGCGAGGCAGAGCCTTCCTGTGAGATTAGTAATTAGCCTATGAGCCATTAGGCTAGTTTAATTACATTTAAGTTCAATATTACCTGTTTGAGTTAAATCAGAAGTGTTGACATGTGTAATCCCAAATGAGACCGTCATTGGTGAAATGGGGTCGAAACTCATTGTGATTGAATAAAGGATCATTTACACCCTTCTCTTGACTTTATCCTAACATCTAAGGTAAATTTCTCTAGAGTCTTTCTAGAGCTCGTTAATTTATGTTGCCAAAGAATACGAAATTCATAAGGTGAAGAGCTCGTATCCTATAAAAACATTATTATTTAGTAGAAGTATAGCTAATAATATCTTATTTATGTTGGTTAAAACTGTAGGTTATCTAGAATTAGTTCGTGTAAAAGGCAGAATTAACAGTTTGAAAAACTGATTGTGTTTAATCTTCATTATTGGAAACAAATTCTGCGCTGAACTTGCATTGTTAAGAGTTTAACCATGCATCAGCAAGTGGTGTAAAAGTTAACACACAACCTTCTAAACTAGAAAAGCCAAGGATTTTATCCTTTATCGTTCCTTGGTTCCTTTAATTTTATTCTTTATCATTCCTTCGTTCGAATACGAAAGACACTGTTTTTATTTGATTTTTCATGCTCCGAAAAGCTAAACAGATACTGCAGAGGATCCCCAACTAAAAATGTGGTGGATGATGATTTATCAACACCTGGGTCTCGTGCTGTTATCTATTCGCCTATTAAAAATGGTAGAAAATTTACATTTTCCCGGTCATATTTTTCGTTGTGAAGTGGTTAACATATATACACAGAAAACTGGATTCTAATATATGTGATTTTCCTGTTTCGTGATCCTAAAGGCATTTCTACATATTTATATATCAGCTGCTTCTGTATCAAAGCCAAGAGATTTTCATATTTCTTTAAAAATGAAACCAGTCTGCCATTGCTATGATGCTTAATGATACAATATCCTTGCAGCATATAATATGGAAGTTTTCATAAAATAATTATCAAATAAAATCATAACAGATAGTTTAGGTAAAATTCGTAAATGATACATGAAAATGTTTCAGGTGACATACAAACATTTCCCCTGTTTGATGAGTTCAATATCTTTTTTCACAGAATTATTATTTCTGTTATCACTTGAGATTAATTTTATTTAGAAACTGGGCAGGGATGGAGCAATAAAATTTTGGGCATCTTAGAAAGGTTTCCTTATGTAAGATTGTCAGGACTGAGTGTTCTGTGCATACATTTGGCGAACATATTCGTGATAGTGTAAGGTTTCTCCTTCAATCTCTTGACTTTCTTCGTTAGCATAAACTGTGAAACCTTATGTGGAGGACAGTGAGCAGATCTAGGCTATGTCCTTTAGTGTGAAGAACTACAAAGTCAGAAAGGAGGGTTTAAAAGTGACCCTTTAATTCAAATATTTACAACTCTTCAAATCGAGAGTAAGCCACTACTTGGGCTGAACTAAAATAATATTAAACTAAAGTGTGTTAACAATTTCAATACCTAACTTAATTCTAAATAGGACGGCGAGGGAAGCTTAACTCTCAGTGAAATGCAATAATGCGAATTTTCACTAGCAAACACTGGTAATTGCAAATTGCCTATGAAGGCGAACTTTCAGCAGACAGAGGAAATCTTTTCGCGCACAACCTTACGGCGATAAATCCAAGGCTCTGTCTTTCCCCTCGTTAACTCCTGCCTTTTAAACTGCTAACAGATATATGCGATTTGCATAAATATCTCACTCGCGCTAAATTCGGGCAGCAACTGAAACTTTGAGAATTCGATAGGAAAGTTCAAACTAAAAATAATTTGGTTAATTAAAATAATGAATGCTACAATAGTGTTCAAGTCCTGATCTCGAACAGGGAGCTGAATGCAGCTATGTTCTGTGGTAGAATAACTGTGGTTCAATGGTAGAATTTCTGCACGTAAGAGGGGGTTTAAAATTACCCTTTTATTAAACCACTATTTACCGCCACTTCCCAACTCGGAAGAGACAACAAAAAATAATGACCGCACGTGGGTCTAAAATGAGCAATCAAACAATTTAAAATACAGTTAGGTAGAAAATTAGGAAGTCGTTGCTCTCAGAGCTATAAACGCGAGGTTGGCCTTTATACTAAAGGATCAGTGGTACGTAGCAAGATTTAGCTAATACTAACGCACTTAGATTGCTTCAATAAGTAATAACGTAACAGCGCTAAGGCTTAGAACTTAAATACTAGCTAGTCAGGCGGACGTCGAACAGAGCCGCTGCGATCTGAGACTAAAAGCTCTCTCACACCGAGAAGTTCCTCACTAACCTTTTAAATACAAAAGTTGGCTCCACTTCAAATTAGCATAAAGCTGAAACGCGCGCTCATTCTAACGGGAAATTGAAATAAGAACTTACAGGAAAGAGAAAATTAACATAAAACTTTGTTAGTTTAAACTAACACCTTACAAGATGTTCAGTTATTACTGTATGCATTTTCTTAGTTGTTTTGGTAATGAACTGGTAATATCATATTTGCATTTTTTTCAGTTACAGATGAATAAGCTGTAAGTTATATTGCATAAAATTTGCTATTATCATAAAAGACTCACTTCACTCTTCGTTAAAATTACATGAAAAAAAAAGTTTTACTTACTTGTATACATTAAATGAAATACTGAAATCTCAAAAATGTTGGGGAAAATATTACAATGGAAATATCCATTTTGTTCGTTCCCGCATTCATTTTGACTATTTGATTCCGTGACGTTGAACGTACTGACAGAATAAACAGCTCTTTCTCCAAAACGCGTTGTAAAAGGGATTTAAAAGAGCTTTAAAATGGATTTTTCTCGTGACATCTATACGCACGTATGCATTTCCCATAACTCATAAACGGTTAGCTGTAGAATGTCGAAATTTTGCAGATGCGACTGCTATATATATATATATATATACACAACACATACAACCCTTCACCCGGCCTTTATTTTGGCAATTGTTTGTCGTACTTCCAACTACGCAAGTGTTTTAAATACGGATATATCCATGTTTTAGCAGTGTCAAATAATAAAGCTTTTTTCTTCTCAATCCTTTCCGCGTGCCTTCGTGGTGTACCTGTAAGCACTCTCGACGCATATTCGAATGCCAACGAGAGCATTGCTGATTTCTGACTTGTCAATTAGTGCCCGACCTAAAAGGTGGTGGACGACGACTCTTCGTCACCACCAGGTTTTGGAGACTGGGTATTCTGATCCCAGTAGCCTTAAAAAAAGGAGTAATTTCTCCCCCTTTCCC
>KK121884.1:0-54648 GCA_000611955.2 Stegodyphus mimosarum | reverse complement strand
TAAATAATGTTTTAGGTACTGTGAGTAAAGTTGTTTTGTCTAAATTAAGATAACAATCTTACATGTATTTATTTAAATGTAATATGATGAAAGCCTAAGTTACAAAATTATTTAAAAAAATATCTATTATTATGTTGAATCGGAAGAAAAATATGCCAATGTAAAATTTACAATTAGGCTGAAACTCAAACTTAGATTAGCAGAAATTTTGCCATATATAACCATACATGTTTAAAGCTATGCCAATTTAAGGTTGTTTTTGGTTAATTTTAAATAGTTATTATTTTAGTTATCTTAGAAGCAGTAGTAGAGTTCTCTTAGTTAACATGCAGATAAATAAATGATTAGAAATAAACAGGCATGTAAAGAAAAAAAAAATCCCTGCAAATAAAAAAAAGGAACTTTATGCTAAGAGTAGCGCATTTTGTCTGTTATTTTAAAATTGAGTAAGTACTATTAAATTTTTTAATGTTCAATGTAAAATGCATACTGCAGTAACATTGTCTCTTCCAAATTATAGCTATCTTTCACACACACCTTATTTTAAACGCTGGTTCTTCAAATTTAAAACGCTAATTTCTATGTTGTGAATTGCATCTCCGCGCTCAGTGTCATCCTGGCTACGTCATCACTCCTCACTGCTTGTTTCAGGGGGAAAAGGTCTATGAGCTAGCCCTTCTCTTTTAAGTCCTGGAATGCCCCATCTTAGTAATGTTTTTGCTAGTCAGAAACTGCTTTACAGATATGGCTGTGTGAGCGCTTGCATTATCCAGGTGCAACAACCAATACTTTACAACTGTGGCCGTTTTCCCTAATTTTTTCATGAAATCGTTTTAGTACTTCAGTTTAGTGAGATGACGTCAACAAACCAGTTACTGCCAACTCCACTCTTGTTTTCAAGCTACACACTTAGTCTCGTTTTTTAGTCCAAAGGGCAATTTACCCAGGACTATTAATTTCGTTTTGGCATTTTGCGTCGATTCACTAAAAGCGTTGTTTCACTTTTCAAATTGTTGCCATCAAATAGTATGGCCCCGTATTATATTTGAAGAAATTAAATAATGAAGAATCTTCATGAATGTATGTATATTTCTCACATTGTGATAAAACAACGACACCTTTAGCTATGAAATTTTTAGTATTGAACGTTTCCACCGGAATACCTGAACCCTACACTTGGAAGCCCAAATTTGAAATTTTGAATTTGTTTTATTATCGATTTCATATTTTGTAAAACTTTACCGAATGGCAACGTTGTCCAGAAAAAAAAATTTTATCTCCAGCGCGCGAGACTGTGTATCGGAAATTCTATAGATAGGCTCATTTTTAAATTATTTTTCTATATTGTTATTGAACTGAATTTTATGGTTTGAGTGCGAAAAACATGATGTTTAATAAATAAAGATAACACAGAAAATGTTAAAAAAAGGCCCCTTTGGACGTAATTTAAAATCTGAAAAAAGAGTCTGAAACTTTTCAGATTTTTATTTTTTATTTTTATTTATTTATTTATTTATTTGCGCAGTGTACATTTATTCAAATTTAAATTTTTTTGTCACACCTCGTATACTGATTATATTTAAGTGCAATCCAATAAAAAAATTGAGCTTGAAACAAAAGTTTGAAACCTTTCAGATTTTTCTTTTTTACTTGTATTTATTTATTTATTTATTTGCGCAACTTATATTTATTCAAATTTAAATTTTTCTATCGCACCTCGTACACTGATTATATTTAAGTGTAAGTGCAATCCGATAAAAAACCTCATAAATTCAGAAATATAACAAACATTTCGAAGAATATCCTTGAACGAGGTCCTTTACCTTAGTACTGATGAACAGCCTGCCAGTCATTAGCAATGGGATTTACCTGTTTAGCTCATGACGCACGGGTTTAATGAAGCTTTTTAAAGTTCGTTTAGCATGTTGAATATGCACGGTACATCAACAAAATTTTAAGCCTAAATTTATAATTAAATTCCAGTAAATCTGCGAATAATAATTGACAGCGTTTATGAAGATTGACATTTCTACCTGCAGTTTTATGAATACCATCGGCTTACAGGCAAAGTTAATAGTTTGCTTTGATTTACTTAACGCCTGCTGTTATGTATTCGAAAGCTGAACAAAAGAATACAATACGTTGTTACTCTATACCTGGTACATCAGCAAAGCGGGCATTTGAAATTTTGCGTGAAGCATAATGGGATCAAAACTTAACATTATATACAGTGGTGGCCAAAATTGTGGACACTTTTGGAAATTTTTATGTTTTTGAACTTTGTATGCTTATAGAAAATGTTACGTTTCGCAAAATGCAAACTTGTATATATCATTTTAAAGAGAATTTATTACTGAATTCAATTATTTGCAATACAAAAAAAGTTATATGTACTTTAATATAAATAAAAAACACAGTTATGAAGTGGTTTGTAATGTCTAGCTTTCCTGGCCAATCACTGTTCTTGTTCTGAGAACCAATCAAATGTTAGTAACTGCCAGTAGAAGCTGACATCATGTTTACACTTGAAACAATTCATTATTTTGCTTTGTTCTATGGAAGGAGGGCCTGTTTCTTATACACTGCAATTAGAAGTAGGAATTTTTGTAAAAATTTTTAATATTTAGTCAAGAAGCAATGACATCAAGTAAAAGAGTAGATTGGACACCTAGAAAGAGATGTAATATTATTGTGTTACGAGAAAGTGGTCTTTCCTATGCTGAAATTGCAAGACAGGTGAGTGGTTCAGTGACTACATTTGGAGTCCAAAAGTTTTGTTTACGATATCAGGAAACAAATTCAATAAAAAACAAAGAAGGAAAAGCCCGAAAAAGGTGCATCGCATCTATTGATGACAGAAGAATAAAAAGACTATGTCTCCAAGATAGAAAAATGTCATCAGTTGCCATCAGAAGTGATCTGAATGATGTTCTGATTGTTTCTATCAGTTCAAGAACAATCAGGAGAAGATCAACAGATGTTGGACTGAGAGGTAGAATTCCACGAAAAAAGCCTTATCTTAATTTTCAGCAACGAAAAAAAAGACTACAGTGGGCAAAGGAACGCATTAATTGGACATATGATCAGTGGTCACAAGTTATATGGAGTGATGAAACTAAGATATCGTTATTCGGTAGTGATGGGCGAAAATATGTAAGACGTAGAATAGGAGAAGAGCTACATCCTGACTGCATTCAAGCAACTGTGAAGAACCCAGTTAGTGTTATGATTTGTTCATGCATGTCAGTAGATGGTATTGGTCGCCTTCTTGTCATCGATGGGACACTGAATGCCAGAAAATACATTGACACTATTTTAGAACCGAAACTTCTACCTTCCATCAGAGATCTCTTTCCCAACAATGCTTCATTTATTTTTCAGGGGGATTCTGCTCCTTTCCACACGGCCAAAATATCGAAAGAGGGGTTTCGTACAAAGAGCATTAAATTGTTGTCATGGCCAGAAAACAGTCCTGACCTCAATCCTATCGAAAATTTGTGGCATCGTGTGAAAACTCTTGTCCGAATGAGGCGACCATCAAATAAAAGGGAACTAATTGAGGCTATAATTGTTTCCTGGCATCATGTAACGACGTAATAACGAAAGAAGAGCTTACAACTCTTGTCAGCTCAATCAAACGTCGATGTGAAGCTGTAATCAAAAATAAAGAGTACCCTACTAAGTACTGATAACTCACTGCAATCATCACTATCTAATGTATATCGATAACTACTATCGTTTAACATTTTTGTATTGCAAATAATTGAATTTTGTGTTTTGTATTGAATTCAGTAATAAATTCTCTTTAAAATGATATATACAAGTTTGCATTTTGTGAAACGTAACGTTTTCTATAAGCATACAAAGTTCAAAAACATAAAAATTTCCAAAAGTGTCCACAATTTTGGCCACCACTATAAAAGTTTGCATTTGTAAAAACGATTTAATGATGAACGCAAAAGTGATGATGACGAACCTTTAGAGTTTATCGTCTGTGATCTCGAGCCGAATGTAAACACCGACAAAGTTCGATAACTTGGTAAAAGGTCCCTCACCTGCCTCTTCGATTCATAGCTCGTAATGTTTATCTTTAGTTAAAGCTACTTTCCTATCATTTCTATTTTCAGCTCAGAATTTTCTACCAGAATGTGTTTTCAGAATCGCGTTTAATGCAAATGAATAAGAGTAGTATTTAAGTCGATGTTCGAGTGATTTCGTTAGAGAGCCAGAGTTTCTGACTAGCGCATGTTCGCCTTTTGCCTACGTCTCTCTCTAAGATATTACTACGCTCGACCGATAAATGAATGAGATAAGGTATAGTGATTAGAGAAGATAGGAAGACTGGCTGGACAGGAGTTAAGCTACTGGCGCCATCTATTGCTGAAACTAGAACTAAAACATAATTTCCTTAAAGGCTGAAGACAAAGATGGATTAGAATTAGGGTCGTTAATTAGAACAGAAAGATTTTTTTGAATGTAAAACGTCTCTAGAAAATATAATTCATGAATGAAAGATGTGTTATGAAGGATTTTGGCTACAGAAAAATTGAAAGCGTGATTTTCGGACTAACAATGCTGGACAAAAGAGAGCTCCTGTGTGTCCTTTTTTCTAGCACATGCCCCATGTTCCTTAATGCGAAATTTTAAGGCTCTCTTAGTTTGGTCGATGTAAATTAAACCACACTGGCAAGGAATCCTGTAAATAATCCAGAAATTCATATCCGGAGTGGGGTTCTTGAGTATGGAACTCGGAATTTTATTGATAGGAGAATAAACGACTCGAATGTTCAATTTCTGTGAAATACGTGCATTTTTATAGCTAATTGATGGGAAGAAAGGAATGACAACAGAATTCTTATAATTTCCTAAAACAACAGCGTGCCTTTTGGTGTGTTGCAAATTTTTTAACTGCTTAATTAACAATGTTGGGTAAAAAACCTCTGTCAATAGCTACAGCTTTTAAATAATTCATTTACACTCTGGCAGGTGAAGATGATGGTTCGATAAAACCATCGAAACTAGTACTGTGAAAATTTGCAAATGTAATGCTTATTTTTGTTGTTTGAATTCTAAATCAATACTTGTTCGGCGTGTTATTTTATTTTAATGTAACACAACTGTTTTTTTCTACTTCCGGTATTGTAAGAACTTAGTCTTAAAACGTTGTAGGTATTACTGTAGAGTCATTAAGTTCTTTAGAAGCAGGAGAGATGAAAAATGAGAAATGTCCTCGCCGGTAATCGAACTACGGACCTCTCGGTTATGCGCCGAGCGTGCTGACCACTGCACCACGAAGGCATGCGAAGAAGGTGGGACATATATCTTATAATAGATGTGATAGACACAGGATGGTATCAGTTCTTCAAGAGAGTTGGAGAAAAATCGGTTATTAATAAATTTCTTGAATGTTAAAGAAGAATTTGATTAAAAGAAAAAAAAAGGTGACTCAAATATAAACCTGAAGCAGAATCTGGAATTCTTTTTGAAGGAATTAAAAAATAATTTAATATATTGTTTAAGAAATGCGATGAGTTTTTAACAATAGCAGCAGCTTTTAAATAAGAGAGTTCATCTTGATTGCTCTTAAGTAATAGTGAGCGGACAGAGGAAAACAAATGTTAATGGAAAGAAAGGGAAATACGGAAAAGAGAAAAAAAGTAGTGTTTTTTTTCTAGCAGTTTGAAAAGGTTTGGTATAAGGAGAAAGGTAAACATAGAAGGGTGTTCGTTAAACTGTAGTACATTTTTCGAGTTTTTATTCGTCACTGTGAATATTTTTAGCAAAAAAGGGAAGATATCGATTCAGTTTTACTACTGAACTCAACGTGTATGTCAACAGTACGCTCAACATTTTCTTCTCTTTTTTTTTAATGTGAACTCTAGCTCCTTATTCTCCTCGAAGTATGCCACGAGCCTCAAAATAAACAAATATACAGTAGCATTGCAAATGTGTGAAAATTATTAAAAACAATAAGTAAATTAAAGTTAAAAGAAAAATTTTAAAAAGTAGGAAGCTGAAAGCTTTCAGATTTTACATTACGCCCGAAGGAGAGGTGTTTTAACGTTTTCAGTGTTTCCTTTATTTATTAAATATCATGTTCTTCCCACTTAAACCATAATATTCAACAGCAATATCGCAAAATAATTTTAAATGAGCATAAATTTAGAATTTCCGTTACAAAATCTCGCAAGCTGGAAATAAAAAAAGTTTTTTTTCCCCGTAAAATGTTGTCATTGCTCGCTTTTAAGTCGTTGAGTTTGTTCATCAAAAATTCAATAAAGTTTTACAAAATATGAAATCTATAATAAAATAAATTTCAAATTTTGGCTTCCATATGTCCATATTCGCAGTTGGATTACGTCATTCAAAATTTCATAGCTCTAGGTACCTTTGTTTTATCACTTGCTTTTACTTTATGCGAGAAACATACATACATTTACGCAGAATCTTTATTATTTAATTTCCTTAACCCTCCAAGCGTTACTAATTTAGTCCTGAAATTTCAAAGTTCCTGAAAACGTCAAGTCTAAATGGTCTTTTTTCGATTATAATTAAAAAACTAGTTTCTCACTTTGTACCTTGATTCCTTTTCTATCAAAATACGTCCAACTGGAAGTCGAATATACACTCATTGCCATAAAAATTTGCGCACCAAGAAAGAGTTGTCAGATTGAAACGAAATTTTACGTATGTAAATACTACTTTGATATAAGTAAGTGATTAGAAAATCAAAGAAAAAAGGATCATTTACTGTAGAAAAAAGTACCCATGAACGGAAGTTTTAATACTCTGTTGGACCGCCTCTAGCACGAAAGCACGATGCGATACACGCGGCCATGGATGCATATGAGTTCCGTATGGTGTCCTGAGACATCTCGTTCCACAGTTGCTGTAAACGCGCGTCTAGTTCGGCCAGTCTTGTAGGCTGACCGACTTGCTGTCCCAGATATGCTCGATTGGTGACAAATCTAGGTATCGAGCAGGCCAGGTAATGGCGTTAATGTGGCGGAAGCAGTCTTGTGAGATTCGTGCTGTGTGTGGTCGAACATCGTCTTGTGGAAAACAGTCTCCTGGGAGCTCTGCCGTGAGTCGCAACACATGTGGATGGAGGATGTCATGGACGTACCACTGGCCTGTCATTGTGGCATAGATCAATATTAGGGGTGACCGTGTATCGTAAGCAATGACACACCATACCATCACACCAACTGTGGGAACGGTGTCTCGGTGTAAAGCGAAGGCAGGATTGAGGCGTTCACCACGGGGCCTCCACAAACGAACATGATTGTCATCACTGGTCAAATTGAATCTAGATTCGTCGCTGAAGACGACCTCGTTCCATTCTGTTAAAGTCCAATCTTGTCGTGCGCGACACCACTCCAAAACATGGAGGCAGGAACCTTTCTTACGTCCATGCTCCAAACGTAGGCGTCGGTGGGTGGGTGTCATTGGCAGCATACGTAATGGGCGCCGCGATACCAGGTGTCCTGTAACCAAGGGCCTTACGAAGGTTTGCGAAGACACAGGGGGCCGTAATGAGGCTGCTGCCAGTATCTGGATAGCGGCCCATGAGGCAGTGGCTCTACGCGTGCATGTCGGATGATGTGATGGTCTTCTCGACGACTGGTCTGTCGAGGGCGTCCTGAGCGTGGGCGCCGCGTAAATGACATCTCTTCTGTCTTCTTGATATCCACTGGTTCCAACACCTCCTCATAGTAAAATCAGAATGGCCTGACCAGCTACTCACCGAGCTGGCCACCCATTTTCCATCATCCCGAATCCCGATGATTCTTCCTCTCTCGAACTCTGACAGCTGCTGATATTGGCTTCGATGGCGGCGTAACGGCATGTTTACCTCAGCGTTTCCTTAGCAAAAGATTACGTATACTCGAAAAAGCTCTGCTTATTGTATACTCCAAGAAGAACGAAGTTCAACGCGCTCTAGTGGCATTACGCAATGCGCAATCACACTGCATTTCTAATCATTTGCATATCTACCCGACATGTACCTTCATGCCAAGTTTCGTTACGATCCTTCAATGATTTCTTGGGGCGCAAATTTTTATAACAATGAGTGTATTAAAAGCTGGCAGAAATTTTATGTGTAATGAATAGGAACGATACTCTTCTATGCGTAATTTTACGTCCATAACGCTGAAAGCGTTAAATATAATACATGGCTGTAATATTTGGTGGCAACAGTTTGAAAAGTGAAACAACGCTTTTAGTGAATTGACGCAAAAAGCCAAACTGAAATTAATAGTCCTTCTGGGCAAATTGCCCCTTTTGGACTTCGGAAAATAAATATGTAATAAAAATCTGAAAGTTTTCAGATTTTAAATTACGTCCAAAGGGGCGTTTTTTGAGTACGTAGAACATGATATTTAATAAATAAAGGTAACACATAAAATGTGAAAAATAAAATTCATCAAATAACACATAAAATTCATTTCAACCATTAATATCTCAAAATAATTTTAAAATTAGCGTATCTTTAGAATTTCGGATACAAAATCTCGCGCACTAAAGATAATTTTTTTTTTTTTTTGTGCAGTCTTGTTATTTTTCACCTTAAAAGAGTTTAGTTTTTTAATCAAAAATTCGTTGAAGTGTTACAAAATATGAAATATATAATAAAAGAAATTTCAAATTCAAATTAGCCCATATTCCACATGCCCATATTCTATGGAAGATTACGTTATTCAAATTTTGATAGCTCTAGGTACCGTTGTTTTATCACAATGCGAGAAACATACATACATCCATGCAGATTCTTCATTATTTAATTTCTTTAAATATAATACAGGTGATAGTATTTGGTGGCAGCTATTTGAAAAATGATTCGCCGTTTATAGTTGTCAACGCGAAATGCCAAAAGGAAATTAATAGTCCTTCAGGTCAAACTGCCCCTTTGGACTAAAAATACATCTTTTCCTGGCAGAATTTAAGTAATCGAACACTAAGTTCTAAACTGACCTTGCTGAGAGTTTAAAGTCTAAGTTTAATATTTTAAATTCTAAGAGCCAACGTTTAAGTAGAAAGTAAACTAATGTTTAATAATCGTACATTGCGGTCTTCTTTCAGGAACAACAGTACATTAGTTTTTGATTAAGCTGCTGTCCTTCCGGTCACCTGGAAGGAAAATATATTAATATTTCTGTTCAATGCCGTTCACAGTTATTCTGAATTGCATCACATTTTCAAGACAAGTCATTTGACATCGCATAATATTTAACGCCACTTCCATGGAACTTCATTTATTCAAGGATTAAATCTAATTTCCCCAATTCTCTTCAGGGACGTGGTTTGTAACAATTTTTAGCATGTTTCTGGAATGTAGGGTTTCAAACACCACTACCTTCTAAACATCTTCCTAAGTGTTAAAAAGCTCAGTCTGCACCTAAGGAGCTAACCGCATAATTGATTTATAACTTAAGTGTAATCTGGAAAGTCAAACTTAAAATTCCGCACATACTTCTAATATTATTTCCTTTTAATTCATCTAAGATAGTTAGTTAAACTCTAAAACATTTCTCATTCATCCTTTAACAGATAACTTCAAACATTTTATAAGGTATTTCTCTCACCTTCTTCGCGTGCCTTCGTGGTGTAATGGTCAGTACACTCGACACGTAGCCGAAAGTTCCGTGGTTCGATTCCTGGCGAAGCTGTTGCTCATTCTTCAGCTTCCTGACATCGAAAATAACCTAATAAGTGTGCACTAGCCCCCGAACTAAAAAGGTGGTGGATGATGATTCTCCACGGTCACGATTTGGCGATTTGGGCTCCTAATCCCCAGCCGCACTTTAAAAAGGGGAGTATATAAGGTATTTCTCTCACCTTCCTCGCATGCCTTCGTGGTGTAGTGGTCGAGCACATTCGGCGAGGAACCCAGAGGTCCGTGGTTCGATTCCCGGCAAAGGTGTTGCTCCTTTTCCATTTCCCTTGCTTCCAAATAAATCCTAATGTCTCCACAATTTTATTTTATCAATAAAAATAAAAAATTTCAAGCTCGAAACATAATATTATTGCAGTACTTAATGCATAATTACAGCACAATACAGGAAGGAATTTTAAATATTCAGTTACATTTTACATCAATCGTACATAGTTGCTTTAAAATTCTTTAAAACCTTTCGCCAACAGGTCTCACTTTTAATCTCAAAATGTTAATCCTTTAGACTAAAATCAGCAATAAATTAAAAATATCTCGAAAAGAAATTCCAAGCTTCTTGCCCGTAACGCAACTTGACTAAAATGACCTCGCTTTGTAAGGTTTTAGTTAAACTAACAAAGATTTATTTTAATCTAAATCTTTCTATCCCTTCTCATTTTCAACTTCCCGTTAGAAGAAGCGCGCGTTTTCAGCATATCCTAATTTGAAGTGGAGCCAACGACTATTTAAGCAAGAGGTAGAAACCTCTCAGTGTGAGAGAGCTTTTAGTCTCAGATCAAAGTCACTCTATTCGACGTTCGCCTGACCAGCTAGCATTTAAATTCTAAGCCATAGTGCTTTTACGTGATTGCTTATTGAAATAAATCCAAGTGCGTCAGTATTAGTAAATCTTGCTACGCACCATTTAGTTAGAAGCCAACCTCGCGTTATAAGCTCTGTGAGCGACGACTATTTAATTTCTATGTAGTTTTTGTTTAAATTTATCTGATTGTTCATTTTAGACCCAAGTGTGGTCTTTTACTCTCTGTATCCCTCCCGAGTTGGGAGGTGGTTTGTTAATAATAGTAACTTAATAAAAGAGGATTTTAAATCCCTTTCAAGTGCAGTTATTCTCCAACTTAATCACAGTATCCTACCACAGAACATAGCTGCATTCAGCTCCCTGTTCAAGGTCAGGACTAAGGAGTTTCACGAAGATGTTCGCCAAGAATATGCACCGAACACGCAGTCCTGACAGCTTGAGGTGAAAGTAAAATTGCACAGGAACCCTCACATGATGCAAAATTGCACATGATGTAAAATCAAACTGACTTTTCAAATTAATAAGGAAAAAAATCACTTATGTTTTTTTTTAAAGATTAATAGTTAATTAAAAGATTAATTTAGCTTTTCTTCAAGCTAAGTAAGGTTGCAAAGGAGAGATTCACTAACTTTCGTAAAAAATATTCAACGTCTTTCAAAAGATCTGAAGAATTCTTAAAAACGAATTAGTTGTATAGTCGAATTTCATAAGTTTTAGCACTTTTTCTTTGTCTGAATAACGAAAATTTTAGCATGATCACATATAACATAAAACGACCATATGGTGCTCTAAACGTTTCTCACCATTTCCTTCCTCTTAAATTTTAAATATCACAGTTTTTCAAAGTCTTTGTTTACAACACAGGGAAAAGTGTATTTGAACTTAAAAGGGAAGAAATTCAAAGATAATTCCCTTTACCGATGGAATGTAGGTATTAATATACTATCAGTGGATAATTTTAAGACTTTGTATCTTTAAATTTAAAGGTGTTTTTCTTTACAGATCGTAATGTGGGTATTACCATACTATTTATGGATGATTTGTAGGCTTTGTAACTTTTTCGTTAAAATTTCCTTAAAATCTCGAAAAATACAAGAGCGTTTCGAGCGAAGATATCTGTTTATTTCGTTATATCGAATTTTCATCTTTAGCTATACCAGTATACATTTAAGTGCATGAAAAACCGAATAGAACAAAATGATTTGTTCGTTGTAAACGAGGGCGCGTTGAAAGCTGAAATCATCGTAGGGGGGCTACATTCTACAGCTAAAAATTGAATTTATCAGTGTTTTATTCCTGTTTCTTAAGTTTTATAACCTGTCATTGGATAACCATGATTCTGAAGGAAGCTCGAATGTCATTCGTGACGTTACGCCTGTACGTCAGGTTGTGCTTAAAATATGCAGTTTTTAAAAATTCCTTTCAGATTTAAAAATTGCAAAATATCTGGTTTTTACCACGAATTTTAATATAACAGGAAAATCTAAGAATTCTCTTCTTGAATGCAAATATTTTTATGAATAAAATTCAAAGAGAAATTTAAAAAAAAAATCTGTGGACGACACCACGTGACTTCCTTGTACGACCTATTAAATTCTACGCATTTTTTGCTACACTTTAATTCAAACTTATTTTTTCTAATTTCATTACAGATATGATTGAATGAATTCAATTCTCTTTTGGCGAGAAGCCAAAAATAAATAAAACGTCAAAACGTTTTCCTTAAAACTGTCAAATGCATACGAACCTAAAACACGAAATGTACTTAAAAAAACAATTTTTACAATCAGAATTAGAGTTTCCATGAAAAAAAAAAAAAAAAAAAAAAAAAAAAAAAAAAAAAAAAAAACAGCAGTTCGGTCAGCGAACAGCAGGCAAATGCAGTTTTCGGTTCACAAAATTGAAAATAAACTTTTGATCCCACAGGTAAAAAAAAACACTGAAATTGCTGAACAAACTGACTTAATTCACTATTATACTAAGAGTTTCAAATGTAACCAAATGACTGCCTTGGTGGGTCCAAACCCACTTAAACTTTTAAATTGTTCATAATTCTATAACTTTCGCATGAAGATTGACTAAAGGCATAAAAACCTTAACTGGAACAGAAGAGCAACATAATTCAACCATTTTGAACGTAAAACAAATGCAAATTTACATCCTATTGTGAAATAGGACTAATAGTGTTTCAGAAATTAACTTAAATTACAATTAACGTTTTATGGTTTCATTCCTTCTCGAATACTGTTTTAAATCTAGTTTTCATTACGCTTTAAAAAATTTTTTAGAGGTCATGAGGCGTTTTAGCAGTGTTTGTTGCCTAGTTTCTTATATGTATATCTATTTAAAAAATATTTTAGTTTTGGTAGTATGTTACTTTTCTTCCACGCGTAGAGAAAAGGAGGGCCCAATTGAGACGATTTCGATTAGCATTGGATGATTTAATATATTTCAATTCAGTAAATTATTTTACGCGTTTTTGTCTCAATTGGTCGTTAGTTGAAACGCGTGGAGGTGATATTTCAATGGAAGTGGCAAAGTGCTTTTCCCCTGACGACACCGCTATGCAACTCTCAATGAATTATTGCCATTTTGTTCATAATGTACCTTCCTATTTTTCTTACAACTTCCGCTTTTCCCAATTTGCCAAAAAATTTCAATTTTAATGGCATATTTTTTTGAGTTATGTTTTATTGTGAATTATGAAGTTTTAATTGTGTTTAACATGTAACCTTGGCACTAACGTGCTTTTTCGAATAGGATTCAGAGGGTTTCGGGTGTGCTATAGCTTTTGCATTTTTACTTGTTAATTACAGTATAATAAAATTGGCAGCTAGATGCGCAGTTTTTTAAAACCTTAAAATGCTATCGTTCAAGTATTAACTTTCTAAAGAAAAATATATATATATATATATATATGCATATATATAATTCGCAGGAAATTATAATAAGAAACCTTACCGTATACCATCTCCAAGGAACAGAAATTCAACTTAAAATCACCATGGATAAGGTATTTGTCAAAATTTTAAAGAATTTTTAAAAATAATTTTTTTCGATGATGGTTTTAAGTTGAATTTATGTTTCTTAAGGATGATATATGGAAAGTTTTCTTATTTTAATTTATTGTGAATTATTGGTTTATTACTTTGCAGCTTTAGTGCAAGTCTTGGGCTTATTTATTTACTTTTAATTACTTTTATATTCAATATATATTCAATAAACATTCGCGGTTACTAGTATATATATATATACGTTTGGTGAGGCAGATTGCAACAAGAATAGGGTGGTGCACAACTGCATGTTACAGCAGTCCTATACACAACATTTCATCATTCTACGGCTAACCGTTTTTGAATTATGCGAGAGAATTATATACATACATACGTACATATAGAAGTTTACTAAAAAAGTCTCTTCTGAATCCATTTTAAATCTAAATTTACAATCAATTTTTGAAAAAGGAGTCCTTTATTTTGTCCGTACGTACAGAGGTTACGCAAACAAAAATCGTTCAAATGAATTCCAGAACGGTCAGAATGGATATTTTCTTTGAAATATGGTACTCGAAATTTTTTTGCGATCACACTATTTACTTTACTTTGCACAAGGAAGTAAAATAAAATGCCTTTTCAATCGTGTTGGACCAGAAGCTGTGTAAAAAGCAAATCGGATTTCTTTATAAACAGTAGCAAATTAAAACTGTGTAAAAATATCTTCCCTTTCGTAACAGAATTTTTCTTACGATTTGCGAAATATCTGAACAAATCATAAATAAAACATTTTCAGATTAAAATATCGCGATTTAAAAGCCTCAAAATACTTCTGTCTGCAAGTATTTAGGCAAAATGTGCTTTCCGTCGCCGAAGGAAACTATTTAACACATTCTGAAACTTTAGCTTCTAACGGGATTTATAACCTTTTGAATAAATTAAGACCGCTACGCGCTTACGAGGTAATGGCCTGTCACCTTAAATTAGACTCACTCGGCAGAATGAAACCTAACTTAAATCCAGCCGGCATTTGAAATTCTTAAATTACGAGGTATTTAAATCTCTTCTCTTACTTAAAAATTTATCATTAGTGATAACTGCCTTTATATCTTAATTACACGAAGTTTTAAACAATTATTTAACTTTTACTGTCACTATAACAAAAGAAAACATTTACGAATATTGTTGTTTACTGTGAATGTGTTTGAACTTCGATGGAAGAAGAGAATACCAAGAAGAGTTTTAAGGTATTTCTCCTGCTTTCTTCGCATGCCTTCGTGGTGTAGTGGTCAGCACACTCGACGCGAAACCGAGAGGTCCGTGGTTCGATTGCCGGCGAAGGCATTCCTCATTTTTCATGTCTCCTTCTTCGAAATAACCTACTATCTCTACACAGTGAAGGCCAGTTTACACTTCTCCGAGTGACTCGTAGCGAGCTGCTCGATACGACTTCCCGGATAATGTAAACGCTTACTTCGACCGAGTAGAAACGTAGGGGAGATGAGTCAGCGAGTCCATTTCTACTTTAAACCAGTTGAAAATCTATCCGAGGAGTGAAGTAGTGTTCGCAGAGAATCCAAGAAGTGTTCGCAGAGACGCCGTGCCCATTTTGCTGTGCCTAAAATGCCAAGATGGAGCGACAATCTAATTTTGGCCTTTTTTTAATGTATATGCATCTTGTGAAGTATTATGGGATACTTCACTACTCTAATATTACGACCATTGTTTACTAATACCTATATATAACTACTGATCATAATGAATTTAGGTTTTTGATATTGTAAAAAAAAATAGAAAAAAATTAAATTAGGGTATCGGAATTAAAATATTTATTTCTGGATTTTCTTTAATCAAAAACCAATTATGTTATTCAACTACCCAATAGAATAATTCAACTACCCAATAAAATACAGTTTTCAGTTAAAAAAATAAGTGAAAGAGCAAGCATCTATTTTATTTTATTGATATAAATTTCGAAAAGCGAGGTTCTATTTATGGCCAATTACATCAAAAAAAATAATCTAAAACTTTGAAATTTTGGTTTATAGACTTTATAGACTTTCCTTTTTATTTAAACCACAAATTAGATTTTATTTAGAAACGATCAGTCGGAAGTATTGAAATAAAAATCGCCTGCAGATTGCGTATGAAGCTATTATTAACATGTTCAAATCCGAGGGTGTTGGAAAGTTCAAGCGAAAGATTAATAATTTTCGCTCGACCTCATACTAAGAAAATGGCCTCAAACGCTTCTAGAATAAATATGTTGATTGTGCATTTTGGCACTCGAAATAAATGTTGCAGAGGACTGTAGGAGTCATCCGCCCCCAGAAACCTGAAGAGATATCTGCGTTTTAATTTTGCTGGCAGAGCATCTGGAAAGAACATATTTTTTTACTTTTTATTATTATTTTTTTAATAAGTGTAGTGACCATTTCCAATAAAGTTACAAATTATTCTTCTCCCATTCAGATGAAGTTTTTGTAACTTTGGATACAATCGCCTCGAAGTTCATTTAAAAGTTGATTTAATGCGCCCAATTCATCACGGCGAGCTACACAGTTACGTTTTGATTTCCTTTTCTTCTTTCCCCCCCCCTAAAACAGAAATAATTCGTTAGAAACTTCTTCGCAAACTTCAAGCAACAACAGGTTGCACGTCGGTATCTATTTTGCAAACAAATGGAGGCGAGGTGGTAGTCCGCTCTGATTAGTGCAAACGATCCATCAGAGTACATGTCTGTTTACTCGGTTCGAGACGCTCGTACGAGGGGCTCCCTGAAAGTCACTCGGAGAAGTGTAAACCGGCTTTAAGCCTGAGATAGAGATAATGCTCTATCAGTGCGTCATTAGTCACAGCGCAAGAGGAGGGGTGTATTATTTTGAAATAGAACCATCTGCGGTATAAGATCAGAAACAATCTTTGAATTATTTTGTGGCAACCGATATAGGCATAAGAGATTTAATATTCACTACAACTTCCTGTTTATTTTCGATTGCATTCCCTGTGTAATTAAATTAACTGGTTTATGAAAATAGTTTTATATTTTTTCTCATCTCATAATAGTTATTTTTAGGCTGAAAACGCAAGCGGCTAGTATGATCAAAAATTAATTAAGATGCTTAATTCTGGAAAACGTTTTGAAGATTCATAGCCCTGCCTGGTTGCTGATGTTACGTCTGTCCTAATTCCAGCTGCTTCTTAAATTTCTATCTGAAAATAATTCGTATACCGATCGATGAAAATCGATAAACTAAATTTGGCTGGATCGATGTGAGATTTCCTTTTTCAAAAAGAAAGCTGATAAGTGTTTGCCGTTTGTATACATCTTTCATATGATCTTATTTAGCCTCAGATAGTACTTGAAATAGATCAGTCGACATTATTTAGAGCAGTGTTTCTCAAACATATTTCTTCTCCCGCCCCCTTTGAAAATAAATTATTTTTCATCGCCCCCCATTTTTTATACACTCCTAAAACGTAAAAACCACAATTTCATTACTTTAATTAATTTAGTTATAGTGTGCTATATTAGTCGGTTCTGGTGTTTAAACTTACACTCTAAACTAGAAATTTTTACCAAGGAGAGCAATTAAAACGCAACTTTATAATATTAAAAAAAAAAAAATCTGAAAGATTTCAGATTTTAAATTACGTCCAAAGGCGCGTTTTTTTAACGTTTCGTGTGCTACCTTTTTTTATTAAATATCATGTACTACGTACTCAAACCATAAAATTCAGTTCAAAATCAATATCGCAAAATCATTTTAAAATGAACATATCTTTAGAATTTCCGTAAGTCTCGTGCGCTGGAGATAAAAATGTTTTTCTTTTTCCGTACAGTGTTGCCATTGCTCGCTTTGAAATCATTTAGTTTGTTAATCAGAAATTCGTTGAAATGTTACAAAACATAAAATCGATAATAAAGCAAATTTCAAATTCAAAATTAGGGCTTCCAGATGCCCATATTCGCAGTAGGATTACGTCATTCAAAATTCGATGGCTCTAGGTTTTATCACAATGCGAGAAACATGCATACATTTATGCAGATTTTTCATTTTTTAAAATTTAATGCAGAGCGATAACATTTAGTGGCAACAATTTGAAAAGTGAAACGGGCATTCAGAGTGATTCGACGCAAAATCGCAAAACGAAAGTAATAGTCCTTCGTGACTAAATCCCTTTGGACTGATAATAAATTTTAATCAAATTAAAAGAAACAATATAGTACAACACTATAGATATCAATTTTAGTTTTTAAACTAATCTAATGGGATGGATGAATTTGATGATTTTTAACAAGTTTGTTGATATCAGGTTCGATTTTACTCAAAAACAGTCGTAAGTCGCCGCATGCAAATGATTTCTCCTTATAGTAAGCAGCGTTGTCACAGCGCTAAATCCACGTTCACACAAATATGACGATGGGAATGATATCAAAAATTGTTGAACGATCGACCACAATCCAGGATACAACTACGGAATTGACTTTTGTAGCCAAAATTGTTGGTAGCCATTTTTAAATTTGCTTTTTATTTTCTCATTGATTGTCAGTTCTATAAGTTCTTCTTCCAGCTGGGGTGATATTATGTATGTTGACTTTTGAAAAAGATCTAACACCCAGTCTGGTATTTCCAATTTCGAAATGTCCTGGAATCTTTCAATGAAATCACTGTGAAGATTTTCCAAATGTTGGCAGTAGACGAGCAAGTCGTCGTTGTTGCAGGATACTGAAAAATTGGAAAAATTATGGAACTCACGTCTGCCGATATTCTTCTTATGTAAGAGCAGCTTGGCTACGAAAGCAGCGACGATAATTTTTGTTTTTATTTGCTGCCAATCTAAAGAAACTAAGCTTCGCAAGAACAAAGATAACGTCTTCTTTTATTATTACGAAATAAATCATGCTTAATCCATTCTGGAATTTATTCGAGGAAATAAGTGTTTAAGATTTACTTCGGAATTTTTAATATAGATATTTTGAGTTTTTAATGTATTTTTCCTTGTCGCGAAGTGAGAACTGAATTAATTGAATGAAAATTACTAAATCGTCTGTGAAAAACGGTTTCTAATTGTTTTTGTTTAATTTCTTTTATACATCCTTTTAGATTTATTATAGTATTTGAATAGGACATGTGGCAACGATTAGATAATCCTTCAGGTGATATACATAATGTTTGTACATTCTGAGTCATAAAATGAAGGAAAGTGAACCTAGCGCTGTTAAGTGAACCTAGCGCCAGAGTATCACTGTGGCAAACAAATATAGTGAATTATAAAGAGTGCATTTATTCTATTGTGGTTTATGCGCTATCGATGAAGTAGATTTAATTCAATCCAATAAGTTTAAATGAAATGCAAAATGCGCATAATTTAATATTCCGTACAAGGTAGTCATGTGGTCTACACATCAGATTTTTTTCACGTGTGTACGCGTAATACTTTTGAAAATACCAAAAATCCGCCGACCTGAAATCCGCCAACTCCTGAAATCCGCACTGCCTCTCAAAATATAAACTTTGAATTTATAGGTTCCAGAAACCGCAGAATGGAGAATGAAATACCGAAGAAAAAATATTTATCTAATAATGACGTCATAATTACCGAATAATAATGATTTTGTGTTAGTGGCAGGAAAAATATCTTAGTCCAGAAGAGGTTTTTAGTATGGATGATGCGTTCAGATGAGCCAACACCGGCATATTAGATAACCGATGATGAAATCATTGGCTCTGTTTTGAACTCGCCGCAGCAAGAAAACGATTCCAACACCGACACAGATAATGAATTTGAAAGGTGTGTGAAAATACCTTTTAATATGGGTTTGGAACGTGGTAAAAAATACCTAAAATATTTAGAACAACAGAGCTGAGTCACAGAGCAAGAGATTATGACCCAGTAGAATTTACAAAAAACAAACTTACTCTGGAGCACCTTAAGTTTTAAAATAAACCTCTATCAGAAAAATATTTAAAACAAATAAAAAAATGAAATATTTTATGTTTTATTAGTATCCCTTATTTTTACACGTGTTTATTGTATATGTCCTTAATGCTTTAAAATATTCCTGTAATCACTAATATAAATGAATAATATAATAAATATATACATATAATAATTTAATGCATATAATAAAATAATGTAATAATGTATATTATTGTACATAATAATTCAAGTAAATGTATCTAATATGCCTTATTTATTTTGCACTTTTAGTCTGAATATTATGATTTAGCTTTTCTGTCGCGAAATCCGCAAAATCCTAAAATCCGCAGTGCTTGGGACAGAGGTTGTGTGGATACACAACCTCTGTCCCAAGCATTGCGGATTTCTGGACTTCTACTGTATAGGCTTTTAAAAATGAACGAATCATTTATGCTACCTCTGTATTATGATAAAAATACGGAATGGACGCTGAGTAGATTGCCACGAGGTATAGAAATTCAGTACATTGAATTTACTAAAATATGATCCCTGTTTTGAAAATGAAAAAATGGTTTTGAAGTAATGTAATGAAGTAAAAGGTTTAAGTGTTCCGTTTGCCGGAGTACTTTCTTGAAATTTCCAATATATTTTCAATTAGATTTTGTTCTGTAGAACACTAATTCTGGATTCGTCTCACAGTCACTCGCTATCTAAAAGAAACATTCTAGGAATTGCTTTTTTTCACGCTGAAATTCGTGATCAAAATCATCAAAACTCAATTTCAATCGTAAGCTACATAAACTGTGTACGTGGAAAGATTAAAGCTCTTGAAACTCTCTTCCACATTTCGTAAAATTGCATTAACTTTCTGCTGTGATTTACAGTTTTTACGTTCATCAATATCTTATTATCTTGATGTTCGAAGAAAGTTCCAACAGTGTTTTCAAAAACGCCTGTTCCTTAGTTTATCAAAGCATATATTTATTTTTATACCATACGAAAATTTACTAATTTTACGGAAGAGTTGACTTGTCGCTTTGTGTTTGCAATTATTAAAAAGTAATCAAATTCTCTGAAACAACCTTGTATTTGGCGTACATTTACTAAAAACACTCAATCGATTTCGAGGGCAGCTACAGGTCCCTCCTCATCAGGAGAACAAAATATCTAGAAAGGGAAAGAAAGCTGAGTAACGGCTTTTTATACGCCCGGGTAGAACCACGCGCGAGGAGCCAACGCCATCTGTCGGCAAAAATAATCATTGCTTGCGAGGACTTAAGAAAAAACATAATTTTTAATCAGCCTATTACTATTTCTTTTTGCATTTTGCGTGGATTCACTACAAGCGTTGTTTTGCTTTTCAGATTGTTGCCACTTAATATTATCGCCCTGTAATCATTATTTAAAGTAATTAAATAATGAAGAAGCTTCATTAATGTATGTATGTTTCTCTCATTGTCATAAACAAGGCTACCTAAAACCATAAAAATTTGAATAACGTAATCCTCCACCGAATATGGGCATATGGGAGCCCTAATTTAGAATTTGTTTTATTACCTATTTCATGCTTTGTAAAACGTTAACGAATTTTTTTTAACAAACTCAAGGATTGCAAAGCGAGGAGTGGCAACACTGTACGAAAAAAAAACAATTTTATTTCGAGCGCGCGAGACTCTGTGTCGGAAATAAAAAAAAATATGCTCATTTTAAAATTATCTTACGATACTGCTGTTGAACTATAATTTATGGTTTAAATGTGAAGCACTATTTCTTAAGACAGCAGGTCATCTTTAGTCATCCTCCTTACATTTGTAACAGCTCAACGATATGTTGATACCATCCTGCGGCCATTTGCATTACCCTTCATGACACGTCATCCTGGGGCCATTTTTAACAAGATAATGCCAGGCGACATACCGCTCGCATATCACTGGACTGTCTCCGTGCGGTTGATGTTCTTTCTTGGCCAGGAAGGTCACCAGACCTTTCACCAGTGGAAAATGTCTGAGACATGGTAGGCCTCCAGATTCTGGCATCACAAAATATCGCTGATCTGGAACGACAACTGATGAATGCCTGGCAGAATGTGTCGCAGGATGGCAATTTGAACCTCTACCACTCCTTGCCTCGACGAATTCAGGCATGCATTACCGCCAGGGGTGGCTCGACCAACTACTAATCTCAACATTCAATGGGTGATTGTGAGCCGTGAACAGGTACTATGTCTTTGATTTTTTTAATCATTTTATTATCTGTGTATGAGCTATGAACATATTCAATTTCATCAAAAACAACCACTTCCTTCATGGTGCTTCGATTTTTTGCAAAAGTGTGGTCATTTTGCATTGTAGATAAAGTTCGTTTCTGTGTAAAGATTTAAGAACTTTGAACAGGTGGATGTTCTCCATGTTCATTTTTTTGCGACGGGTAATTTTAACTTAACGTCCTTATCTGCATTTATTATATCTATGGAAATGCTGATTCGGCGTGAAACTAGAGTCCCATAGAATTCTGTGAAATACTGTTATCACATTCAAATGCTAGCTAGGTTACAGTAAATCAAATAAATCCAGATTAATTTCATTATTTCACAACAAATCGTTCCCTTTTCTGATAAAATTTTAGAAAGCATTAAATAACTAAGATGTAGTTGTTTTATTATTTTAAACAAACTTTAGCTTTATTATTCGTTTGAAATTGTGAATACATAAGTCACAGTTTACCAAAAGAATATTTTGGTTATATTTTTTATACTTATTACCTGGTCGTGAAAACTGGTAGTATATTTGAAAAAATATTCTGTTTGATGCCCAATATAAAAAAGTACCTTGCTTTTAATGAAAGGTCATTATTCAATGAAGAAATTTTCCTCCAACAATGGAAGTCACATCGTTCATTGTTTTCGTTATGGAACGCCATAAACCCTCCTCTTAAATCCAATATCCCGGGAAGCTAACTCTATGATAGCTAAGGAAAAAATAGTATGAAAGACTAGATTAGATTATATATGAATAGAATCCAGTCCGTTCCTTAATTTATTTCTTATTTATGCATATTGCTCTCACGTGTTTAATTATTCTCTTTTTTATCTGTTGTGTGCTATATCATAACCGTTGCAAATGAATATAAAAATGTCATGAAAGGCGTTCTTTAATAAATAAATATAATACTTCGCAAAACATACTCCCAGTTAATCGTTTTTCTGCTTAATAGTATGCACGTTAATTTCGTAACAAAACGTATTTCTTTTATAAATAAAAAAAATCTGAAAGCTTTCAGATCTTATATTACGCCCAAAGGGACGTTTTGTTAAACATTTTCTGTGTTACCTTTATTTATTAAATATCAGGTTCTTCGCGTTTAAACCATAAAATTCAGTTCAAGAGCAATATTGTAAAATAATTTTAAAATGAGCATGCCTTTAGAATTCCCGATACACACTCTGGCACGCTGGAGATATTCCTTTTTTTTTTTGTCTGAAGCCATTGTTCGCATTGAAATCGTTGAGTTTCTCAATCAAAAATTCGTTAAAGTGTTACAAAATAGGAAATCGATAATAAAACAAATTCCAAATTTAGAGATCCGGATGCCCATATTCGGAGGAAGATTACGTTATCAAGAATTTGTCGGCTCTATGTACCGTTATTTTATCACAGTGCAAGAAATATACATACATTTATGCAGATTCTTCATTATTTAGTTTGTTTAAATATAACACAGGGCGATAATATTTAGTGGCAACAGTTTGAAAAGTGATACGAACTTTTACAGTGAATCCGCGCGAAATGCCAAAACGAAATTAATAACCCTGTGAGCTAACGCTTCTTTGGGCTAAGAAATAAAATAAATTTAAAAAATTTTATTTTATTTCCATTAATTTCTTAATGGGAGAGGGACGTGCAGAATACTTTCAAAGGATGGCTACTGGCTTTAATCGCTAAAATATCGAGCCTAAGCATGTATTTCTAACTGCAGATTTTCCTCAAAGGGCAGATTTTTATAAAAAGAGGTTTCATGGTGTATGTGAGGAATGAAGTGTAAATTTTCATATTTTTATACTGTCCTCGAAGACCAGCACTTTCAGTTAACCAAATATTCATCAACGAATGAAAAATACGAGTATTTTATAGTTCCTGTTTAGATTTTGCACAGGAATTTGATACAGGAGTCAGTTTTCATTAACATTTCCTAGCTTTAGGAAACTACTGTTCAGAGAAAACGCAGGAATTGTCATTTCTGTATGCGCTGATTAGTATTCAGCATAACCTATGTTTAATTTTGTAAGGTTTTAGTTAAACTAACAATGTTTTATTTTAATTTATACTTTCCTATCTGTTCTCATTTCAACTTCCCGTTAGAATCAACGCGAGTTTCAGCTTTATGCTAATTTGAAGTGGAGCCAAGTTATATTTAAACGAGAGGTAAGAACCTCTCGGTGTGAGAGAGCTTTTAGTCTCAGACCACTGTTACTCTATTCGACGTTCTCCTGACTAGCTAACATCTAAATTCTAAGCCGTAGCGCTTTTACGTGATTACTTATTGAAGTAATTCCAAGATTTAGTTAAATCTTGCTACGCACCATTTAGTTTAGAGGCCAACCTCGCGTTCATAGCTCTGTGAGCAACGACTATTTAATTTCTAATTAGTTTTAGTTTAAATTTATTTGATTGTTCATTTTTAGACCCAAGTGCGGTCTTTACTTTCTGTATCCCTCTCGAGTTGGGAAGTGGTTGTAATTAATTGTGATTTAATAAAAGAGGATTTTAAATCCCCTTCAAGTGCAGTTATTCTCCAACTTAATCACAGTATTCTACCACAGAACATAGCTGCATTCAGCTCCCTGTTCAAGATCAGGACTTTAAGCTGTCACGAAGATGTTTTCCAAGAATATGCACCGAACACTCAGTCCTGACAATTTCAGCAAAAGAAATTTAACTGAAATGATAACATAACGCTGCAGAAAGCTGTCTTTACTCTAAATTACATTATTTTGGCTCTTAAATATCAGCTTCAATAAGCGCCTATATGCTTTATTAGCCCAAAAGAATGTTAGGCTGAATGTCCCAATTATCTCGGAATGGAATTTGGAGGCATATCACTTTAAATGCTGGAATCACTTTTCAGATTGTTCCCACGACATATCATCGTCCTATTAACTAATGTTTCTACATTATTTAATTTCGTGTATTATTTAATTTCTAGTATTATATCTCTTAATTATTTAATTTCTGCATGAATTTATTTATGTTTCCCGCACTGTGGAAAAATGATGGCAAATTTTGATAAACATAATCCACCACCCGAAAGTGTGCATCTCGAAGCCCAAATTTTGAATTTGGAATTTTATATTCCATATTTTGTAAAGCTTTAATGAATTTTAACAAACTCCACTATTTCAAAGCGAGAAGTGGCATCACTGTACGTATCAAATCATCATTATCTCAAGCGCGCGAGACTGTCGGCCGGAAATCCTTAAGGTACGCTGTTTGAAAATAATTATAATAGTTACGAACTCTGTATTTAGTTAGTTATTTTTAATAGAATTATAGTAAAATTGTTTTCATTCCCCGTGAAATGCAGCGCGTGACAAATTTTAAGAGAAAGTTACGCCAGAAAAGTAAAAATACAAGAGTACGTGCATTTAACATTGAGTATGAGTTTATCTCCATCTTGCTTTTCAGAAATTGCTAGAATTGTCTCGCGCAGTCCATTTAAAAAGTTACAAAAGCTGGAGAGAAACATCTCAGTACAGTTGTTGTTTAGATAACTGTTGCTGTTGATTGTAGCGAATTCGCGGTGATATCGGATGAGCTTTCTATGCGCTTTGGACTGCGTTCTATTTAATGCTTTAGTAGTTTAAAATATGGCTGCTGATTTTATTGCGTGATACTGCGATAGTGTACGAATATCTTTGAGAAAAACGTCCACCCTTTTGTTACATTTCTTGTGATAACAATAAATTTTATTAACTTTTTATCGGACTTAGGCATTCAATTTATTACGAAACCATACGCACGCAGCAGTATGTATATTTCTCGCACTGTGGAAATACGAACGCAAATTTTGAATAACGTAGTTCTCTACCCGAAAGACTGCAGCTAGAAACCCAATTCTGAATTTCGAACTTTATGTTTCATATTTTGTAAACGTCTAATTAATTTTTACAAACTCCACGATTTCAATATTAGAAGTGGCAACACTGTACGATTAAAACCTTATTATCTCCAGCGCGTCGACACTCTCTGCCGGAAATTCTTAAGGTACGGAAAGGTACCGGAAAAGTACCGGAAATTCTTAAGGTACAACAGCAATATCACAAAATAATTTAGAAAGGGCATTATCTTTACAATTTCCGATACACAGTCTAGGACGTTGGAGATAAAAACGTTTTTTCCGTACAGTGTTGCCATTGCTGGCTTTGAAATCGTGAAGTTTGTTAATCAAAAATTTGTTAAATTTTTACAAATTTGAAATAGATAATAAAACAAATTCCAAATGCAGACTCTTGGTTATAAGTCGCTATGTTCGAGCCTGTTAAGGAGTCTGGTTATTACAGGTTAGGAGCTACATAATAACGCATTTATGGCAAATTTTATCAGACTAATTATAAGGTAAAATCGTATCAAGCATATAATGACAAATGACATACTCGCGGAACTTGAAACTGCACCTCTCGAATACGCGCCGTGTGTGCTTACCGTTTCACCACGAAGGCATGCAGAAAGGAGAAAGAAAATCCCTTTTTAAAGGGGGGCTGGGGATTAAGGGACCCAATCGCTAAATCCTGGTGGTGAATATTCATCATCTATCATCCTTTTTAGTTCGGGCGCCACTGGTCATTAGGTTTCTTTGATGCGGAAGACGTGAAAAATTACTAATGTTCTTGCCGGGAGTCCAACCTGGACCTCTCGAATAAGCGCCGTGTGTGCTACCGTTACACCACGAAGGCATGCAGAAAGGAGGGCGAAAATACCTTGAAATTCAACCATCGGGTTTGAATTAAAATTCAAAACGTTATTCCCCCCACAATTTTTTAATTTTCCATTTTCATGTTTCTTCACAATTATACATATAGCGGTAGTAATAATTATGTTTCAAATAAATTTTGCGCAACAATAGGCTTGAACGCTTGTTAAAAGTTTAGACATACCTATCTGCTACGACGAAATGACATGACTGCGGGATTTATATGACTTATTCAAAAAAAAATGTCTTGAAACAACGTAGACGCACTATATAAGAAATTTGCATTCATTTTCCATTTTAATTTGTTATTATTTCCTTCTACGAAGTGAAAAGGAAGTATTGTAAACGCAAAAAATTTTTTGTATCATATGTGAAGGAAAATGCGCATTTTGGCTGCTATCGAATGCAATTCAACGATGTTTTTCGTGACATCTTAAGGACAGAATAAAGGGCTCTTCCTTCCCAAACTACAAAACTGATTTAAAATGAGTTCTGAAGACGTGTTTTCGTGGTGTCTGTACGTACGTACATACGTATGTATGTATCTCGCATAACTATAAAACGAGTAGCGTCAGAACGTTGAAATTTTGTATATAGGATTGCTATACCATGTAGATGTGCACTTCCTATTTTGGTTGCAATCGGCCGCACCAAAAATATATATTCACTCTGTTACTCGGCTCAGTGTTCTCAGTTTCTTTATTCTTATATGCTGGTCAATTGTGCATTTCTTGCTTTAAAATGATTGAATAATGTTGTTCTAATCTTCCGGTTAGCGTTTTTAGGCCTTTAGTTAACCTTCATGGTATAGTTGTAGAATTATCAACAATTTAAAAGTTGTATAAGTGCTGCTAAGCCTATTTTTGCCATAGCAGCCATATTTGTTTACATTTGAAAATTAGAAGAATAGTGGATTTGTTGCCAATCTGGAGAAACTAAGCTTCGCAACAACAAATTAAAGTCTTCTTTTATTATTGCGAATTCAGTTACTCTTAATCCATTCTGGAATTATCATTTAAGTTATTAAATTATCCCATTTATTGACTCAGCATGGGGTACACCACAATTTAAATCAGTTACTACGCCTTGAGTGTCTTTTTTTCGGGTAAGACCCAAAAGTGAACTTTCAGCTTTGTGCACCGAAAATTTTGCCTTCTTGTCCGCTGTCCGAATTGCTTGCTTTTGCGTAGAAGCTGTAATTCTAATTGTAAAAAAAATTTAAATTGTTTTAACTGTGTTTGGTGTTTTATGTTTTTCTATATCTTTCAATTTTTAATATGGATATTTTGAGTTTTTATGTTAGAGAACTGGGTTAGGTTAGGTTATTTAATTATGGCAAAGCACACGAGGGCTATCTGCCTAAAGGGAGGGATGCCTTCGTGGAGGACTTTCTAAGGGAAACTGGCTCGTATACACGTTATACATGGGGAAAACCACGAAAACGCCCATGCAGCCAGCCTGTTCGTGGGATTCGAACCTCGGACCGAACTGCCAGTGTTCAGCATCTTTACCGCTCGGCAAATTGAGAACTGAATTAATTGAATGAGAAGTCTATGTCTAATGCAATTCGAGGAAAGAAGTTTAAATGAAAGGCAGGAAAAAATGCGTATAATTTAATATTCCGTACAAGAAAGTCACGTGGTGTACACATAAATTTTTGTTAGTGAAATTTGGTGAAATTAAACAACATATCTGATAAAGTGTGATTCTTCCTTAAATATCAAGATGGATTTCTTTTGTTTCCAAATTACGTTTAGCAGTTATATAATTTCTTTATAATATCTGCCGTATAATAATAGTACAAGTATTTTATTATTTCTTAAGAACTATAGATGAAGTTCGCCATTTCTTTTTTCAGCAATTTAATTGTCTCTTTCATGAGAATTTCAATCCAACTTCAATCATATTTAATCAGTTTGAATTACAAATGCGATGTAGAACGCAGCCCTAAATTACTTTACTGATTCATTGAACTTTCGCAATCGTCTAAATACTCGGTTTGAAAATTTCGAAAGTCCGGAATAATTTAGAATAGCTCGTTAAGCACCAGAAGTGGCCTGGCCATTAGTATGATTAATCGATGAATATACTTGCTCCGATCTGTTAACCAATAGTGCTATTTAGTTTATGTATCCGGCAGGAATTTTCCTTTAATTACGATTACTCTAATGTTACATCTAACACTACTCTACAAAGGCAATAAATTTTCCAAATAACTTCTCTCACACCGGCCTTGATCTGTAAACCGTATCTGGAGCCCCCTTGACAAACAAACCTACATCCTTTTGGACATTGTTCACTTCTGATACCGGGCATTCCATTAGAAAATTGGATGGAAATGGATTTAAACAGAGAAAATCCCATTTATCCTTTAAATAACGTCATTTATCTCCAGGAAGGATCTGTCTGGGAATCCACAGGAAATCGTAGAATTTACGTAAAAGCAAAATATAGGTGAATTGGTATTCTCTTATTTGAAGTTTGTGAATGTTTTAGTTTTATGAAATTTTAGCTTTTGCACGAACATTCTGCATTCATGCTTATTAAATAACTCATTTAGGTTTGATTTAGTTTAGTTGATTGCAACAAAGAACTCTAGAGGTATCTGTCTAAGGAAGGTATCCCTTCGTAGAGGATTTTCTAAGAAAAACTCGCTCATATACACGTTACACGTGGGAGAAGCCACTGAAACGCCCCTGCAGCCAGCCCATTCGCCAAGATGTGAGGCCCGGACCGAACGACCAGTGTTCAGCGACTTTACCGCTCAGTGGGCTCATTTAGCTTTAATTAATTAGCAATTAATCTCTTTATCAGGACTGAGTGTTCTGTGCATACTTTTGGCGAACATTGTCGTAACCGTGTCAAAGTCCTGATCTCGAACAGGGAGCTGAATGCAGCTATGTTCTATGTCAGTGGTAGAATAACTGCACATGCGAAGTGTTTAAAATTACTCTTTTATTAAATCATTATTTACAGCCACTTTCCAACTTGGAAGGGATAACAGAAAATAATGACCGCACTTGGGTCTAAACTAAACAATCAAATAATTTAAAAAATAAAGTTGAGTAGAAAATTTATAAGGTATATCTCCCACGTTCTTAGCGTGCTTTCATGGTGTAATGGTCAGCACACTGAGCCGGTATTTCAGAGGTCCGTGGTTCGATCCCCGGCGAAGGCATTGCATACTTTTCATCTGTCTTGCTCCAAAAAAAAATACCTAATGTCTTTACACTGGCGCCCGAACTAAAAAGGGGTGGATGATGATTCTCCGCCACCGGGATTTGGCGATTGGGTCCCCGAAACCCCAGTCGCCCTTTAAAAGGAGGAGTATATAAGGTATTTCTCCCGCCTTCTTCGCATGCCTTTGTGGTGTAGAAGTCTGCATGGTCGACGCGTAACCGAGAGATCCGTGGTTCGATTCCCGGCGAAGGCGTTGCTCATTTTTCATGTCTCCTGTTTCGTAATAACCGAATGTCTCTACAAATTAAGTAGTCGTTGCTTTCAGAGCTTTAAACGCGAGGTTGGCCTCTATTTTCAACTATCAATGGCGCGTAGCAAGATTTGGCTAATACTAACTCACTTAGATTACTTCAATAAGTATTAGAGTAACAGCGATAAGGTTTACAATTTAAATACTAGCTAGTCAGGCGAACGTCGAACAGAGCCGAAGTGATCTGAGACTAAAAACCCTCTGACACTCTGAGAAGTTCCTCGCTAACCTTTAAATACAAAACTTGGCTCCACTTCAAACTAGCATAAAGCTGAATCGCGTGCTCATTCTAACGGAAAGTTGAAATAAGAGTTCACAGGAAAGAGAAATTAACATAAAACTTTGTCAGTTTAAACTAAAACCTTACATCTTGACATCTTTTACTATCCAATAAAGCGTTTTTGAGCGAAAACGTTCCGGTTATATTGTATTAGGTCAACAAATTTTAAACCTGACGTGTATTTATTTGCAAGCTTATTTAATTAATTCGTAACTCAAACATAATGAGTTTTATTTTCGTTATTGAAGAAGTTCGAAAATTTATGCGGAGTTAGTATGCAATTTAAAATGAGTCTAAGTATTTTTGCGTCCGTAATTTGCGTATATATTGCCAATAGCTATTTGAAAATATTATGTAGATTATTATATAGATATTATATTATAGATATATTTAGTTTGTAGATACATTAGGGTTTTTTTTTAAGAAAGAGACATGAAAAATAAACAACGCCTTCGCCGGGACAAGAACCACTGAACTCTGGAATACGTGCCCAGCGTGCTAACCACTACACCACGAAGGCATGCTAAGAAGGCGGAAAAATACCTTATATTCTCCCCCTTTTAAAGGGCGGCTGGGGATTAAGGGACCCAATCGCCAAATCCTGGTGGTGGAGAATCATCATCAGCACCTTTTTTGGTTCGGGCGCCACTTGTACAGTTATACGTTATTTTGAAGAAGGAGACATGAAAAATGAGCAATACCCTCACCGGGACTCCAACCTCGAACCTCTCGAATACGCGCCGAGTATGCTGACCGCTACACCACGAAGGCATGTTAAGAAGGCGGGAGTTATAAACCTTATAAGTTATGATTACCTTATACCTTACCTTATGATTTATACAGAAGTCCCACTCGACAGTATGTTACATGATTGAAAGTTGGCTTACCAGATTTCAAAAGCAATTCTTTTGCTATATAAACACGTTTTCGATTTAAAACGCACTCCTTATTTTTAGTATGAGGAAGAGGAAAATTTGGAATCTTAAGAAAATAAAATAACAATAAAATTTAGTATCTGTGTTTAACTATAATGCTTTCACTTTTAATAACAGTAGTATAAATACTAAAATTCGTAATTTAGAATAATTAATTACTTCTAAGTAACTCCTAATTTGGAACGATCTATGATTATCAGACGCATTCCTTTTATAGCGACATTTATATCAGGAAAAAACGTTTTTATTTTCCATTTGGATATAAGTATTCTTTAAATAGTGTTTTACAGCGAAAATGTCGCAGCCAAAGATCGTGGTCAAAGAAACCTCCTCAGAGGAAATACATTCAAGTGTATTTTCTTTCTACTCAAATAGTTTCTTATAATAATTGCTATTAAATTTAAATCTAATATAATAGAACGTCTCCGAAGAAGGCAAAAAAATTTGAGGCATTCATTAAAAATCTAATGTGGAAAAGACATGACTTTCTTGTATTCACTATTAAATTATACACATTTTTTGCCGCATTTCATTTAAACTTATTTCCTGGAATTTCATTAGATATATATTTTTCATTCAATTAATTCAATTCTCACTTCGCGGCAAGGCAAAAATACATAAAAACAAACATCTTCATTAAAATTGTAAAATACAGAAAAACATAAAACACCAAATACAGTTAAAAAACTGATTTTATAACTAAAATTAGAGTTTCTACCCAAAAACAAACAAATCGGCCAGCGGGCAAGAAGGAAGATTTTTCCTGCACAAAACTGAGAGATTACTTTTAAATCCATTCGGCAAAAAGACATTGAAGGTGCAGAAACTGACTTCACTATTCTACTGAGTTTTAAACGTAAATAAATGGCGGTTAATTGCGCTTAACTCGCCAATTAAAATTGCTCATAATTCTACATCTATTGCATGCAGATTAACTAAACACATCAAAACCTTAACCGGAAGATAAGAATAACATATTTCAATCACATTTTAAGCAATTATTTTTAAGCCAGACATGCACTTTTTACCAACATATAAGAATAACAAACTGAGCTCACCGAGCCCAGTAACACAGTGGGTATACATATATCTGGTGTGGCTGATTGCAACCAAAACAGGAGGTGCACAACTATATATTAAAAAATGAATGAAAACTAAATTGAGTGAACTTTTAATTTTGTATGAAAGCTCACAATGTTGTCATTCACTTTTACTGTAGTATAAGCCAGCAAGGTCATTAGGATTTTTTTTGGAAGCCAGAGACGTGAAAAATGTGCAGTGCCCTCGCCGGGACTCGAACTCGGGACCTCTTGAATACGCGTAGAGTGTGCTACCGTTACACCACGAAAGCATACCGGAAGAAGAGAGAAAATACCTTATAATATCCAAGTTGCTGAGTTGCAGACAATTGAATGACAGATTTTCATTCATAGCAGATTTATAAAACTCTCTGCGAATGCGTTTTGCTCATGCAGAGGGAATTCACAGATCTTTAAAATTCAATAAAAGGAGCACAGATGGAGCTTCTCATTTTGGGGGTAAACATTATACATATAAATTTCGGGATCTAATATTATTGCTTGCATTTATTCGCTCCTCAATTTTGATTTCTTGGGAGTTTCCAAAGTATTTCGTCACGGCAGTCTGTCGAAAGACGCAATTTCTGTTCCGTTTCTGTCGAAGAAGTAGAAAATACAGTTTCAAGTTCCAAATGACTTCTTTCAACAACGCTTTTCAACTTCCACGTCAAACAACACCACTTCTACCGCTTTCATCGCTGCAAAGCTAAGTTCAACTGAATACTAAGAAACCGCAGTCAATTTTTGCTTATTTTTCCTAACTGTCACGCTGAAAGTCTTACTTTATTTAGCTAAGCAAATATTCTGCTGACTCGTTTCGCTATAAGATATTAAAAATAATTCACAATAAAAATATGAAAGGTTTCAGATTTTAAATTACGTCCAAAAGGGCGTTTTTTTAACGTTTTGTGTGTTACCTTTATTTATTAAATATCATGTTCTTCTCACTTAAATCATAAAATTTAGTTCAACAGCAATATCGGAAAATAATTTTGTAAGGTTTTAGTTTAAACAAACAAAGTTTTATTTTAATTTTTCTTTCCTGTGAGTTCTTATTTCAACTTCCCGTTAGAATGAGCGCGCGTTTCAGCTTTATGCTAATTTGAAGTGGAGCTAAGTTTTGTATTTAAAAGGTTAGCGAAGAACTTCTCGGTGTGAGAGAGCTTTTAGTCTCAGATCACTGCGGCTCTGTTCGGCGTCCACCTGACTAGCTAGTGTTTGAGTTCTAAGCCTTAGCGCTCTTACACTATTACTTATTGAAATAATCTAAGTGCGTTAGTATTAGCTAAATCGTGCTACGCACCATTGATAGTTTAGCATAGAGGCCAACCTCGCGTTCAGAGCTCTGTGAGCAACGACTACTTAATTTCTACTCAACGCTATTTTAAATTATTTGATTGTTCAGTTTAGACCCAAGTGCGGTCATTATTTTCTGTTATCCCTTCCGAGTTGGGAAGTGGCTGTAAATAGTAGTTTAATAAAAGGGGATTTTAAATCCTTCTTACGTGCAGTTATTCTACCTCTTAACCACAGTTATTTTACCATAGAACATAGCTACATTCAGCTCCCTGTTCAAGATCAGGACTTTAACAAGATCACGACCATGTTCGCCAAAAGTATGCACAGAACACTCAGTCCTTTAAAATGAGCATATTTTTAGAATTTCCGATACACAGTTCCACGCGCTGGAAATAAAACTTTTTTCCCCCGTAGAGGGTTGCCATTGCTCGCTTTTAAATCGTTTGAGTTTGTTCGTCAAAAATTCCTTAAAGTTTTACAAAATATGAAATAGATAATAAAACAAATTCCAAATTAGAGCTTCCGGATGTCGATATTCGGCTGGAAATGTACGTTATTCAAAATTGGATGGCTCTAGGTACCGTTCTTTTATCACATTTGGAGAAATAAATATACATTTATGTAGATGCTTCATTATTTAATTTTTTTAAATATGATACAGGGCGATAACTTTTAGTGGCATCAATTTGAAAATTGATACATCCGTTTATAGTGATTCAACGCAAAATCGCGAAACTAAAACAATAGTCCTTCAGGGACAAAGCCCTTTTAGGCTAAAAAGTAACTTCCTGGAAGGAATCAGTGACAAATAATCATATGAAGGAGTAGTAAGCAGAGAACAGAACATTAGAAGCCAACAACTGAACAAAAGAGCTTCCTTTTTCTTTTCAAACTTTTTTGGACCCTTTTGTCCGACTTAGCGATAAGTAATTATTGAACATGGATTCAAGCAGGTAGTTGGCAACGGAAAATTTTTTTTTTAGTGAAGTCTATTTCACTGTTTTTCTGTCTTCTGCACATATCAGCCTGAAGCTTTTTAAGATTCTTGGTTTATATTTACATAATTAAGGCGAAAAATTCTCATTTCTCAGTACTTTTACTTATGAAGTAGCCAAAAAAAGTGTGCTACATGTTTTAACATATTTCAATGTACTTTATGCTTAAAATTAGTGCGCCTTGTGTTTGACATTAACCTTGTATTTTTCAAAGATTCAGTCAAAACCTCAATCAATGTTTGAGTTTTCATATACTTTTGTCTCCCCCGAAGTGAGAATCATTTGATTGAATGAACAATATATCTGTAATGAAATTCAAGAAAATAATTGTAAAGGAAATGAAGGAAATGCAGCAAACATTGTGTTGTGCGTAATTTAATATTCCGTAGTAGGAAGTCATGTGATCTCCGTATTGAGTATTTTCATACAACAATAGATGAGAAATTATCAATTCTTCGAACGAGCTTGGCAGAATTATTAACAGAAAACAACTAAGGGCTATGTACTCCAAATTTGCCACTCAACTAGTAGTCAGAATCATTAATCATTTTGCATTTCTTATTTTGCACCTGTTTTCTTTTTGGTGTCTAAAAACTGCTGAAAATGTTCTTTTTTAGAAAAATTGAAGAAATACTTTTCTTCTTAGTCTAATCGTTTCGGCTCCACTAATCGATTTTAATTGCAATGACGTTTTCAGTGATATCTAGAATAATTTTAAAACTGTAAAATAAAAAAACAATTATTACAATTTGCTAGTAATTATATTAAATACAGACAACTGAGCTCTTAAATACGCGCTCACATTAATATGTATGAAAAGTACAAATATTATTTTCAAATATATACACATTCACAAACTAACCTTAAAAAAAATTTTAAAATAAAGAAAAAAAATCTGAAAGGTTTCAGATTTTAAATTACGTCCAAAGGGGCGTTTTTTAAACATTTTGTATGTTACTTTTATTTATTGAATATCATGTTCTTCGCATTTAAACCATAAAATTCACTTCAAGAACAAATATCGCAAAATAATTTTAAACTGAGCCCATCTTTAGAATTTCCTACACACAGTCTCACGCGCTGCAGATAAAATTTTTTTTTTTCTGTACGACGTTGCCATGGCCCGCTTCGAAATCCTCGAGTTTGTTCATGAAAAACTCGTTAAAGGTTTACAAAATATGAAATCGCTAATAAAACAAATTCCAAATTTCAAATTTGGGCTTCCGGATGCCCATATTCGCGGCAGGATGACGGCATTCGAAACTCGATAGCTTTAGGTACCGTCGTTTGATAACAATGCGAGAAACATACATACATTTATGCCCATTCTTCATTATTTAATTTTTTTAAATATAATACAGGGCTGCAATATTTTGTGGCAACAGTTTGAAAAGTGATACAGACTTTTAATGTTTCCGATGCAAAATCGCAAAACGAAAACAATACTCCTTCAGGGACAAAACCCCTTTGGACTAAAAAAAAATCTGAAGTGTTTCTGATTTTAAATTACATCTAAAAGAGCATTTTTTAACGTTTCGAAGGTTACCTTTATTTATTAAATATCTTGTACTTCGCACTTAATTCTTGTTCTTCGCACGTAAAATTCAGTTCAACAGCAATATCGCAAAATACCTTTAAAATGAGTCTATATTTAGAATTTCCGATACACAGTTCCGTGCGCTTTAGATAAAAAGGTTTTTTTTTCGTAGAGTGTTGCCATGGCTCGCTTTGAAATCGTTTGCGTTTGTTCATCAAAAATTCGTTAAAGTTTTACAAAATAAGAAATAGATAACAAAATAAATTCCAAATTCCGGGTTCCGGATGCTTATTTCCATATTCGGGTGAAAACGCACGTTGTTGAAAATTCGATGTCTCTAGGTACCGTTGTTTTATCACATTTGAAGAAATCTACATACATTTATGCAGATTCTCCATTATTTATTTACTTCAAATATAATACAGGGCTGCAATATTTTGTGGTAACAGTTTGAAAAGTGATTCAGACTCTTAATGTTTCCGACGCAAAGTCGCAAAACGAAAACAATAGTCCTTCAGGGACAAATCCACTTTGACCTAAAAAAAAAGATGTTTTAAGTGTTTCTTTTTGAGAAAGCATAGCTAATTACAGATAAATAATAAGAGAGTTACAAGAGATATTCACATGTCCTTTGGGAAGTATGTCTTAACAATTTTAAATTCATCGGTGTTGTTGTAAGAAAAGCGATATGTTTTACAGCCAATTATTGCTGTGGTTTTTCTTCAGAAAAAAAGGCAGTTTTTTCATACGGTCTTTTATTTTAAGTAACGTTTAATTTTCAAATATTTCGAAGAGTGTCTTTTCACATGAATGCTAAATTTTAATGGTTATATATTTATGCGTTATGAGAACTGAATTGCCGTTTATTTTAAAAGCTTTCCTTTCATTCGAAAACATTTAAAAGTGTTCGTTATGTTCAGTTTGTGCATTTATAGCCTAACAAAAAAGTTTTAATTTCCTGTTTTTAAGAGTTATATTTATGTGCAAACTATTATAGTATTTTTTTAATAATTATTTTTCTTTGCAATTTTAATAGCTTATTATAAACCCAAGATTTTGTGCTTTATGTTTTTAATTCCTCGGGAACTAATTCTAAAATTTATAGAACTCTCGTAACTACTTACGATCTCGTAATTAACCTACGAACTGTAAACGAAACTTTTGAGACTAAGAGCATACTACAAATTTATTTAATGTTAGATTTCTGATATTTTAAAAGATTTAAATATATTAAAAAATGAAATATTAACTGTAAATTTTTTGAGATTTATACTATGAACTGAAATTGTAATATTGAAGTTATTTTTATCATTGTAAGATATTTTCCTCATTCTTTCCGCATGCCTTCTTAGTGTAACTGGAAGCATACTCGAAAGATCCGGGGTCGAACCCCGGCAAGGACACTGCACATTTTTCACGTCTGCTGCATCAAAATAATCTAATGACTCTAGACTAGCCATTATCAATGGATGGTACGCAAGAGAAATATATGTGGTACGCAAAGAAACAAAATATTTTAACTGTTAAGTTCAAAAGTCTCGTGAAGGAAAAGGGAAACTCTTAGAAATTTTCTGTGATTGTACTCGTTAACTTTAGGCTGAACCGAAAAAAGGAATTTATAGGGATTTCAAATAAAGCTATTAAATTTTTATTCCCATTTTGCACAACCTATGATAACAAAATAAAATAAACTAAAATAAAATAAAAATAAAATAACCTCCTACATTTACAAGTCGGAGGTTATTTTATTTTTTTCCCGTCAATGTCTGATGTTGGACTTTCGTTTCTGTAAGCTTGAACTGAATGTCCCCAACCCCGTTTTTAATTTTCGTTCTTTCTTCACCCCTTCCCGTGCTTTAAAGAGTTATGACTCGTGATGAAGATTTTGTCTCAAACATAAACATCAAGAGCCAGGCTCTTGAACAGAAAGCCTTGCCAAATGTAATCATCACGAGCCGGGCTCGTGAACGTTAACATCGTAATTTCACGGTCATAATCGAACGTTAGTTCCTATGTTAGTTGAACGTTAGTTAAACCACAAGAGTTAGTCACGATTCTCATAGTTGCTGTTACAAAGCAGTTTAGTTAGTAATACTTAAAAAACCTCTACAAAATGCAAGATACCAAACATTTAAGAGAAGGCAGTTTATTAAAGTTTACTTCCAGTAAGGATTAGTTTACTTACGTGAAGTGTTGTTTATTTTTGAAATATAATTTTGAACCTGTTACTTATTACAAAATATAATATATTTATTGTATCTATCAAAGGCAGAAGGATTAAAATTTACTTTCACGCCAGCACTATCGCACAAAACTGACTACAACACAGGCGTTTACGTTTCGGCATTGTGACTGTTCTCAAACATCAGTCTGGCTTGTTTACCACGCTTTGACCCATAACATTTAAGCCCAAGTTTCGTCGAGGTAAATGGCACGGGAAGTAGCTAATTTCTTATCTTGTAGAGACATTATGTATTTTTGAAGCAAGGATATTGAAAAATTATCAACGCTTTCGCCGGGAATCGAACCACGGACCTCTCGGTTACGCGTCGAGCGTGCTGACCACTACTCCACGAAGGCATGCGAAGAAGACGGGAGACATACCTTGTCAGGACTGAGTGTTCGCTGCATATTCTTGGCAAACATCTTCATGAACTCCTTAAATCCTGATCTTGAACAGGGAGCTGAATGCAGCTATGTTCTGTAGTAGAATACTGTGATTAAGTGGTAGAAGAACTGCACTTGAAAGTTTAAAATCCTCTTTTATTAAATCACTATTATGTACAACCACTTCCCAACTCGGGAGGGATACAGGAAATAGAGACCGCGCTTGGGTCTAAAATGAACAATCAAATAAAATTTAAACTAAAGCTAAATAGAAATTAATTAGTTGTTGCTCGCAGAGCTATAGCGCGAGGTTGGCCTCTAAACTAAATGGTGCGTAGCAAGATTTACTAATACTGACGCACTTGGAATTACTTCAATAAGCAATCACGTAAAGTGCTATGGCTTAGAATTTAAATGCTAGCTAGTCAGGAGAACGTCGAATAGCGTGACCGTGATCTGAGACTAAAAGCTCTCTCACACTGAGAGGTTTCTACCTCCGGTTTAAATAGAACTTGGCTCCACTTCAAATTAGCATAAAGCTAAAACGCACGCTTCTTCTAAGGGGAAGTTGAAAATGAGAAGGGATAGAAAGATTTAAATTCAAATAAAACTTTGTTAGTTTAATTAAAACCTTAGAACCTTATAGTCTCAGATCGAAATTTTAGCTTTTTGTCTATGCTGGTAATTTTAATATTCCGAAATTTAAATTCCGCTCTGAATGTATTATGTAAGAAAGGTGCTCACCTAAAATTCACTCCATTTTCCCTATACCCAACACCTTATAACCCAATTTCAAATAGGCCCACCACCGGCCGAACGGTAAAATACTAGCTGAACATAGGTAGTTCGGTCCGGGGTTCGAATTTCGGCAAACAGGCTGGTTGCATGGGCGTTTTCGCGGTTTTTCCCTTCTGTAACGTGTATACGAGCCAGTTTCCCTTTGAAAGTCTTCCACGAAAGCAACACTCACCTTAGGCAGATACCTCGCGAGTGCTTTATCGCAGCTAAATAAATTAAACCCAAATTCAAATCCCCACAAACAGGCTGCCTGCATGTATATTCTCGTAGTTTTCCGAATGTTAAACGTAAAACAAAGCTGTTTACTCCACGAAAGCATCCATATTTTTAGGCAAATCTTCTTGTGTTTTAACGCATTCAGTCAAGCAAACGAACAGACTTATCAGGACGGGGATAATAGAGTAGAAATTTCAATCATGAAGCAGTAAGTTCAAAAATTAATCGCAAGAATCCCCATCAACATATTACCATGAGACAGTAAAATATGGGATTAGTCAGTACTCTGTAAAATTATTTCTAGTGCACGTGAGATACGAATACACAAATGGGGATTAGAATTATTGTTAATCACATTACCTTTTATATTGAAAAGCAGCCTCGCGTAGAACGAAGTTCACTTCTATTCTAACGCTACTAAAAAGGGTTTGAATAAAAATGTTCCATTACACATCACTCTTACATTAATCCCTCTAATGCGCAATAATTAAATAATAATTCATTTCCGCTAACTTCAGTTCTATATTAATTAACATCGCTTTTGCGAAATTGAATTCAATTACCTTAATTTTTTTCATGAAATGGTTCCCTTTTACGAGAGTAGACTTTTGTAGAAATATTTTCACTAAGAATAGAACTTTTACTAATAGCTCGTGAATTTTTATATGCTTGCTTTATTTATTTAAAAACATATTCACGCCGAATCTTAATATTCAATCTTAAAGTAATCTTAAAAAGAATTTTAATTCCTATTTTTACTTCTTTGTACGAAGTAAAAGAAGTATTATAATCATGAAAAATTCCGTGTACCATATTTCAACGAAAATATTCATTTTGGCCGCTATTGAATGCAATTTAACGAAGTTCTTGCGTTATATCTGTACGTAAGAACAGAATAAAAGACTCTTTTCCCCCAAACGAATTATAAAACTGATTTAAAATGCATTTAGAAGAGATGTTTTTCGTGGTGTCTGTACGTACGTACGTATGTATGTATGTACGTATCTCATATAACTTAAAAACGAGTAACCTCAGAACGTTGAAATTTTGTATATAGGACTACTTTGACATGTAGATGTGCACCTCTCTTTTTGCTTGCAATCGGCCGTATACATATATATATATATACCCACTCGGTTACTCGGCCAGTGAGTCAGATTTTTTATTCTTATATGTTGGTAAATTGGGCATTTTTTCTTTTAAAAATAATTGAATTATATTATTTTTAACTTCCGGTTAAGGTTTCTATATCTTTAGTAAATCTGCATGCAATATTTGTAGAATTATCAGCAATTTAAAAGTTGCTTAAGTGCGGCTAAGCCTATTTGTTTTTACCATAGCAGCCATATTTGTTTATATTTGAAACTTAGCGGAATAGGGGATTTCTTGCCAATCTAGAGAAACTACGCTGCGGAAGAACAGAGAGCTAATGCCTCCTTTTATTATTGAGAATTAAATCATACCTAATCTATTGTAGAATCTATTCGAGGAAATAAGGGTTTAAGGTTTACTTCGTAATTTTTTATATAGATATTTTGACTTTTTATGAAGTTTTACCTCTTGTCGAGAAGTGAGAACTGAATTAATTGAATGAGAAATACTGAATCGTCTGTGAAAAAAATTTTTTTTTGTTTGTTTAATTTCTTTTCTTTTATACATCGTTTTAGATTTATTACAGTATTTCAATAGAACATGTGGAAACGATTACATAATTCTTCAGAAGATATATTTTTGTGCATTCTGAGTTATAAAATGGATGGGATGGAACGCTATTTTGGGAAAAAATGCGCAATTTTCCAACGTATCAGTATAAAAAAAACTAAGCTCACCAAGCCGGGTAATACACATACTGTAGAGACATTATGATTATTTCGAAGCAAAAGATATGAAAAATGAGTAACGCCGTCGTCGGGACTCGAACCACGGATCTTTCGAATACGCGCCGAGTGTGCTGACCACTACTCCATAAAGGCATGCTAAGAAGGCAGGAGAAATACCGTATATACTCCCCCTTTTAGAGGGCGACTGGGGATTAAGGGACCCAATCGCCAAATCGTGGTGGTGGAGAATCATCATCCACCACCTTTTCTAGTTCGGGCGCCGCTGTAGAGACATTAGGGTTGTTTGAAGCTGGAGGCATGAGAAATGAGCGATGTCCTCGCCAGGCCTCGAGCCTCGGAGCTCTGGAATACGCAGCGAGTGTACGGACCATTACACCACGAAGGTATGCTAAGAAGGCGGGGGAAATGTATGTATATATATACAGGGTTCGTACGGTCCTTAAGAGTCCTTAAAAGTCCTTAGGTTTTTTGGAATCGATTTTTGGTCCTTAAAAGTCCTTAATTTCAACCAAAATCGGCAGAAGGTCCTTAATTTTAATCATCTGAAATTTTTGTCTATTTTTACGACTGCCTTTTTGAGTGTGAATTAGCATTTTGGAGGAATATTTTTGGCGATTAACTGACAAATATGGTTATTTTTTGAATGGGTGAACGAGTTTATGGGTTATAATTTGTTCTTATTTCTAATAAGTAATGGGATATTCGAGTTTCTGAGCAAGAAGTGATAAATAAGCATTTCGAAATTATTTCATTTTTTCTAATGAAGAGCTCTTAAAGAACTTTTGGCTTTTGGGGACGAGAATTCTTCTATTAAACGGTTCTAAATTTGACGACTTATAAAACATTTGGGCGATTTTAAGATCATTTTCTGTAGAAATTTTTAATTCCGAGACCTGGAAATTTTTCGAAGATTTTTTTAAAACATTAAAAAATAACATTAAAATAAAGCATTTTCATTTTTCGCTGTCATGTTATAAAGTTCCATTTTGGCCACTTGTTATACAGTATTTTGAATCTGAAAAATAAACAAGGTACAATGCTTAAAGCACAGTTTGCGAAACAGTTCTTAGAAAAAGCAAACTAGGCTATGTAATTAATTAAAAATGTCGTCTTTGTAATTTTTTCACGGTAAGAGTCTTTCCCATGTAATTGTGTCAGAATATTCAGAATTCTCAGGCTGTGCATTTTCTATAAAATTAAGTTACACTCCCACCCCACTCTAATTTTTATTTTTTTCCAAAATATTTCTGGTTTTTAGCTGTTACAGAATTGGTAAGAGTAATGTTGCTTTAGGATTTTAGACATTCCAGCTTGGAAAGTTTAAAAGGATTTGATGGTAAGACCACGATTCCAGAAAAATTTGGCAAAATGAAAAATGTCTCCATGATATTAACCCACAATATATGTATTTTACAGGAAGTTTGCGATGAATTTCTTACTTTTTGGAGAACATCTGTAAGAACAATGCGAACATAATATTTGAATGTTTTACTTCTGATTTCTTTACATGTTTAACTTCCCTTTATTTTCGCTACCTTTCACTAGACACAAGCATAGAAAATATCAAAAACGCTTCTGATCTTATCACATGGACAAGCATTATAAAAAGGAATTTTTTATGAATAAAGAAATTGAAAACTGACAATTTAAAAGATTTATCTAATATGTCTTAATGCATCATACACAGGATTGCCACTAAGTATTTTCCCACTTGATGCAATCTCTGTGGATGCTAAATTCTGCTTCTAGTAACTGCTCTAAATTCTAAGTTCTGCCATTTCTAAATCTTGCTGCTCGGTGTAAATCTGCAACTGTAAACTGTCTCTTACCATATGTATTTATTTTTTTTTTTCTGAATGTTCATATTACTAAAGGAATAAAATTAGCAGCTTTTTCTATGCATTCTAAATGCATTTAATTTTTTTAGAATAACAAAAATCTTTAATTAAATCCAAAAATTCTAAAAGGAAAAGTAAACGTATTGAAGGAACAAACTGAGTGCATGAAGAGAAAGAAAATTATTCTTTAAAGATATGTATAGTAATATGTAAATACCCAGTTGTTTATATTTTCAGCCTTTAGTATAATTTCTCATTTCTATTTCCTCGCCAAAATGCAGATCACTTAGAAAGTTTTTAAACTTAGGTTTTTGGGAGTGTGTGTAAGAAAGGGTGTGTTTCTGACCTCTGAAAGTTTTTAAACTTAGGTTTTTGGAATGTGTGTAAGAAAGGGTGTGTTTCTGACCTCCGTATTAGTTCCTGCCAGCTCTGATAATTTGTAATTATTCGTCTTTGCATTACCGCTGCCGAAATTTGAATTTGTTATGAGGATAAAGTTACTGAGCCAGCTTAAGTTAAAATTAAGTTGTATAGTCTTTGACCACTAGTCCACATGTTTAGTTTGAATTTGACTCTTCTTGTTTAATTACATCACACGAGCTGTAATTGGTTTTCTTAGCTTAAGAACATGCATTTATGTTCTAAGTTATTTTTAAATATGCCAAAACTTTGTGTGAGTTACTTTCAGACATAGCAATAATTTGCTTGAAGTCTGTTGGGGAGGGGTAGGATTATTTTACGTTTATCAGATCAAGTAAACCCTCATGGGTACATTTTGGAGAGGTTGATAAGTTAAAAGGTAAAACACGCAGAAACTGGTGAGAACATTGGTTTGGTGTTGATACAAATTTCTAATTGTTAGAAAAGACGCTTAAAGAGAAGAAAATCGATATAAATGAGCCAAAATGTGTGGGAAGACTTCAAATTAAAAAGACGCATAAATATTTTGTTGAATGTTGTTGCTAGCTTTTAATGTGTAATTATCCTAATATTGTTTAAGAATCAATGTCATAAATTACATGTATTTTAAACAGTGAAATTTTATTTGATTGTCATTTTAATAAAGCTTTTTTAACAAATATTAAAAAATAAATCAAATATAATAGTGGCCATGTAAATCCATAATGACTAAAGTTATCTAACTACCTAATTTAATTATTTATAACTAGCTGCTTACCCTTAAACATTAAAGCGAGTTATTGCCTTTCATTAAATCTTACCGTAGTCAGAAGGTAAAACACAAAAATGTAAAAATTCATCTAAAACTTATTCTTTGCATCTAGTGAGACTTAAAATAATACAAAACAGCTTATCACCTCTGGTGCTTTGGTGGCTTGCTGGAACCTTGAAGTACATTAACTGCTTTACAACCCTTGGAGATTACATGAAGCTACGACACTAACTGCGTCAGACAGAGCCCAACTAACTTTAAAATCTTGCCACCTACATCAGGCCTTTCAGGTTTGTTCTGATCAGCAAGTCTCTCTCTAGGCAAACAGCAGCAATGGCAAAAGACAGTCTTTTGTTATGAATCATGCTGATTATGATTTTACTTCTCGCTTTAACCTATACCGCTTGCCATAAAATATACCTGGTATTTACTAAACCTCTAGAGTGAGCATGTATGTGACAAAATGAGACATAAAAATAATCAAAATAAAGCTAAGTGTTAGTAAAACGTAAATCTAATCTCACTTATCTTCTTTCAAATATGTCCAACTATTACAAGTGAAAAATATTTAATGGTACTTGATAAATTTCATAAAGTTTATTTCATTAACTTATGTTTAATAATAAGGCTTCCTACTTACGGATCTATTTTATTTTTAGAATGGTATTACAAAAGTGAAGTTCAGGCATAGATAATATTTTAAACTGAATTTATTCAGTTCCCATTTGCTCATAGGTCCTTAATTTTTTTCCTTAATGGTCCTTAAAAGTCCTTAAAAGTACTTAATTTATATGTGTAGAAGTGTGTACGAACCCTGTATATAGTATACCTTCTTGTATCAATAGTATACCTGTATACCTTCTTGTATATATATAGTATCAATAGTATACCTGTATATCTTCTCGTACATATATAGTATAAAAATTATCTTTTATAAACGAAAATATCCCAATATTATTTCCTTGCAATATGTTGCTGAAAAATTAATAAATTATAGAAAAAATGGTACGAATTTCAGAACCTAACTCAGAAAAATATGGAAGAAATCAAATTTCAAAACAAATAAAATCACGAAATTTCCGAAAAAAAACTTTAAAGAAATTAACAAATTGTTATTTCTGTTGTTTTCAGGAATTTTTCTGTTTGACAGTAATTCGTTAATTTTTTTTTTAGTCCAAAGGAGCTTTGTCCCTGAAGGACTATTGTTTTCGTTTTGCGATTTTGCGTCGGAAACATTAAAAGTCTGTATCACTTTTCAAACTGTTGCCACAAAATATTGCAGCCCTGTATTATATTTAAAGAAATTAAATAATGAAGAATGTGCATAAATGGATGTATGTTTCTCGCATTGTGATAAAACGACGGTACATAAAGCCATCAGATTTTGAATGACATCATCCTGCTGCGAATATGGGCATCTGAAAGCCCAAATTTGAAATTTGGAATTTGTTTTATTAACGATTTCATATCTTGTAAAACTTAACGAATTTTTGATGAACAAACTCGAGGATTTCAAAGCGGGCAATGGCTACGTCGTACAGAAAAAAAACAAAAAAAAAACATTTTTATCTGCAACGCGTGAGATTGTGTGTAGGAAATTCTAAAGATAGGCTCAGTTTAAAATTATTTTGCGATATTGTTCTTTAACTGAATTTTATGGTTTAAATGCGAAGAACATGATATTCAATAAATAAAAGTAACATACAAAATTTCAAATTTTTTTTTTAAGTTTTTTTTTTTTTTTTAAACCTTTCATTCACTGGTTTCGAATACAAAAATGTGCATTTTTTAATACTCTCGAATCCATTTCAACTATGAGTTTGCGTGGCATCTGCACGTACGAATAGAATAAAGTACTCTTTTTTTCACAACGGATTGTAAAATGGAGTCAGAAGAGATTTTCGCCTGACGTCTATACGTACGTTGGCACGTACGTATATGTCACGCACAACTGAAAAACGAGTAGCCTTCGAAAATTGAAATCTTGTATATAGGGCTCCTATAATATGTAGATGTACATCTCCATTTTTGGTTGTAATCGGCCGTAGCGAATATATATCCACTCCGTTACTCAACTTGGAGAGCTCAGTTTTTTTTTTTTGTTATTATATGTTAGAAAAATGCGCATTTTCTGCTTTCAGATTGGATTATGTAGTTCTTATATTAAAGTTTAGATTTTTATGTCTTTAGTTAATTTGCATGCAGTAGTTGTAGAATTATCAACAGTTTAAGAGTTTAAGTGGCGCTAAGCCTAACGAGACCGCCATTTCTTAAATTTGAAACTTAGTACAGTTGTGAATTAAGTGCACCAACTCCAGGGTCTTTTTGCCGAGTGGGACCGAAAGATGATTTTCTATTTTGGGCACATAAAAATATGTTTTCTTTTCTGCTGGTCGAACTGTTTGTCTTTGTCTTGGGTAAACTCTAATTTTAATTCTCAAAATTGTTTCATTATCTGTTTTTATCTGTATTTGGTGTTTTATTTCTTTTATACAGGGTGATCTTTTTTAAAGTGACAGTGTTTGGAACGCCTTGTAGCGCGATCTAATTGCCGAAATGGCACCAAACTTGGTAGTTAGAATAATCAAGACACGGGGAAAAAGGTTGTCGTGAAAAAAAAAATAGTTCCAAAAATCGCCGCTAGGGCATTTTGTGACGCTGCTGTAGTTTACAATAATGAGAAGTAGCATAAAACACGGATATCAAAGAAAAATGTAAATGTTGTGCGATGACAGCGCCAGTAATAGGAGCTATAAAAGCAAGTAGTAAACAGCTCCGACAGAAAATCTCAGCTGAAGTAAACGAGCTCCAGTGGACATGCCTCTCACGTTATCGGAACGTGCGTTGCCGGTGAAGCTGTATTACATGAATCAATGTAATGCAGCCGCAGCTCTTCGGGAATTTCGAACCAGAAAAAAGTTACAAAAGGAGCCTTTATCGCTGAATGTTCGGAAGAAAACGATTATAAAGTTCGAGGAAACGGGGTCATTGACCATTCGCGCTGGGAGAGGACGTAAACCAACCAATATCACAAGATATAATAACTGATGTGGCAACTGCAATTGTCGAAGGATCGCAGGGAATCATTGCCGGTACTAGCAGCGCCCGGGGTGTAGCTCGACAATTGGACATGCATTATTCCACGGTATGGACAGTTTTGAGGCGCTTTATTGGATTTGACTCCTACAAAATCAGCCACTTGCACGAACTGAAACCAAGTTATAAGGTATATCTCCCACATACTTAGCGTGCCTTCGTGGTGTAATGGTCAGCACACTGAGCCGATATTTCAGAGGTCCGTGGTTCGATCCCCGGCGAAGGAAATGCATATTTGTCATCTCTCCTCCTTGTAATTAACCTAATGTCTCTACAACTGGCGCCCGAACTAAAAAGGTGGTGAATGATGATTCTCCACCACCGCGATTTGGCGATTGGGTCCCCAAAACCCCAGTCGCCCTTTAAAAGGGGGAGTATATAAGGTATTTCTCCCGCCTTCTTCGCATGCCTTCGTGGTGTAGTGGTCAGCATGCTCGACGCGTAAGCGAGAGGTCCGTGGTTCGATTCCCGGCGAAGGCATTGCTCATTTTTCATATCTATCGAAATAACCTAATGTCTCTACAAAGTGATTACGATAAGCGAGTGACATTCGCTCTATCGTTTCTTGCCAAGGTAGAAATTGATGATGCTTTCCCATGGAACATTCTGTGGGGAGATGAGCGTCATTTTTATCTCAATGGGTCCGTAAACACGCAAAATAGCCGAATTTGCTCTTCTGAGCAGCCCCACACCGTGCACGAAATCCCATTAAATTCCCCAATAGCCACTGTTAGGTGTGGTTTCACAGCCGAATTCGTAATTAGGACATTCTTTTCTGAGACCATCACTCCGACAGGACCCCAGACGTGCACCATAAATGCAGAAAGGTACCACGAAATGCTGCAAACGTTTGTTATTCCACAACTTCAGCAAAGAAACCGTCTCCAACAGACAAACTTTTTGCAGGATGGTGCTCCGCCACTCATCAGTAATAAGGTAAAGCAGCTGTTGCGCCCGAAATTCACTGATGATAGAGTCATTAAGTCGCAGTTTTCCAGTTGGATGGCCGCCTCGCTCCCGTGACCTCACGCCAAACGATTTTTGGCTCTGGGGTTATTTGAAATCTCAAGTTTATGTTGGTGGAGTATCAGATTTGTCTATTCTAAAGGACAACGTAACAAAGACAGTGCGGAATATTCCTCGTGATATGTTACATACGGCTGTGGAGAATGTTGTGCACAGAATACACCGTGTTATCTCTGAGAACGGTGCTCACATTGAATGTGGTCTAATTTCTCACTGGGGAAGTTAATGTACGGCGATTTTTGGAACTAAATTTTTTTTAACGGAATCCTTTTCCCCATGTCTTGATTAGTCTAAATGGTCCAAATGCCAAGTTTGGTGCCATTTCGGCTATTAGATTGCGCTACAGGGCGCTCCAAACGCTGTCACTTTAAAAAAGATCACCCTGTATTTTACAATTTTTAATGGAGATACTTTGAGTTTTATATACTTTTGACTTGCCGAGAAGTAAAAACTGATTTGATTGAACGAGAAATATATTTCTAATGAAATTCGGGGAAATAAATTTAAATGAAATGCAGCAAAAGATGTCTATAATATAATAGGATTACAGCGGCATTAACGTTTCCAGTAATAAGGCGTACCGAAAAGAAATATGCTTTTATAGGTGCACTGCATATATAAAAATTGAACGCCGCTTATTAAGACCCTCCTGTATTCACGTATGCATTGAAAGGTACACTGGTGTCCAAACGTTAAGCATAAATTGTAAAATGCTAAAAAAATGGAGTTAATATTCGTAAAATTATTCCAAATTTCTTGCGGATATTAATTGGGTGAAGAAGAAATATTAGGTTTATGCAAAACTTTTCAGTCGACTACGTCCTGCGCGAAACACCTGCGCATGTCGGAACGCAGAGAAACCGATTCACGCAGTATAGGCAGTTCAGACAAGTTTCGGGCAACTGCTGTGCGAAAGAACGTTGTTAACCATCAAACATGAATGAGATGCTTGCGAAAGGAAGAATCGTTGGAATGCTGGAATCCGGACGATCAAAAACCGAAGTGTCTCGAATTCTGAATGTGAACCAGTCTGTGATCTCAAGACTGTGGCAGAGGTTTCAAAGCATGGGAGATGTTACCCGACGACCAGTATCAGGTCGACCAAGAGTCACAACCCCTCGCCAAGACCGATATCTGGTAATAAGTGCGCGACGTGGGGCAGTACTGCCAGAGCACGGGTTCGGCACTCACAGTCGCCACAGGAATACGAATTTCGAGACAAATTGTTTACAGGAGACTCAGTCACGCTGACCTGTATGCCAGAAGACGAGCAGTTTGTATTCTCCTCACGTCTGCGCAGAAACGCGCTCGTTTGAACTGGAGCTTGAAACATCAACATTGGAGTGTAGGAGAGTGGGCCAATGTGATGTTTAGTAACGAGTCCTGGTTTAGTCTGAGTCCTGATTCTCGTCGGGTAACGATATGGAGAGAACGTGGAACACGTTTTGAACCAAGAAACATATCGGAAAGACATCATTTTCCATCAAGGGGAGTAATGGTATGGGCAGGCATCATGATGGACGGCCGCACAGACCTCCATTTCTTTGACACGGGGTCTGTGACTGGTCAAAGATACAGAGACGAAGTTCTTGAGCCTTATGTTCGCTTGTTTCGAGGTGTTGTCGGTCCTGACTTCATATTCATGGATGATAATGCGCCATGTCACCGAGCGGTGCTGGTGATGACTTCCTTGAAACGTAAAACATCCAGCGCATGTCGTGGCCTGCGAACTCCCCTGATTTAAATCCTGTCGAGCGTGTATGGGATATGCTCGGGAGACAAATTGCAACCCTTTCGCACCCACCAAGCTCCGTTGCAAAACTAAAGAGAACTCTTCAAGAAGCTTGGAACCATTTGAGCTCATAACTCATTCATTATCTCATAGCAAGTATGGAAAATCGCTGTGCAGCGTGCCTGGCTGTCAGAGGTGACCACACGCCTTATTAAACTGCTGCATCAGTAATTTATTTAATGTTTTCTTTCATTTTTTCTTTAAAGTGTGAACCCTTGCTATTCTCAGTTTTCTTTCAAACTGCTACTTTGGATAATAAAATTAATTATTATCGTTCTTTTGATTTGCTACCTTATTTTATAACCATTTTACACTCGCATATCACGTTTCCCGCCATTCTGATTTACAGTTCCTTCTTTATTCACATAATTATCAATTATGCTTAACTTTTGGACACCAGTGTACATCGCGGGCTACTATAATCAATTATGCGACTTGCTTGCTTAAAATTTATGAACCGTTTTTGTCCAACAGACATAACTCCTAGCTGCGGAAAAATAACTTATTGCCGGCATTACATAATGTTCTAGTCAATTTATGTGGAATTTTATATATCAATATTCATCGTTTATATCATAAATAGAACTTCTTTCATAAGTTAAGCACAAGTAAGTAAAAATTTATTTTAAGAAAAGTTTGAGAGTATGTCTGAAGCGTGAAATTTTCGGGAGATTTTATGATCACAAATGGAGTTTTAATGTCGAGAGTAAAATTTTAAAACACCTAAGAAGGAAAATTATTTTCATATTTTTGAGCTTTGCATGCATTTTCCAAACTCTTTATAGGAATTTTAAGTATGCAGATGTGTAAAAAATATATCTTATGAAACATATTTTCTTCATGCTGAAAAGCTTAAAGATATTAAGCTCTGAATTCAAGCACTATATGCTATGTGCTATAAAATGTGTAATAGTTGTTCGAGAATACTTTTCTTGTAAACGTCTGCGTACGTTGTAAAATTTATGAATTTCTCACTTTAATAAATGTTTCGAGTTATTGCAATTAATGGAGAAATGTGGCGGATTGGTAGTTCCATAATTTTGTTTCAAGTTTTAGAAAAAAGTTAAAGATCAGTAAGTAAGCCTTATAACTTGAAAAATTATAAGTTATATTTAAAATCTGAAAGGTTTTGGCTTTTCATCTTCTTATTTCACAGTTCAATCGTAGAAAACCCCTGATACTAATAAGCGAATAATGGTTAAGTGTATGAACAGAGACATAAAGACTCAAGAAGGGTTAACTACCCTTTATTTCTCAAAATAAATATGACACAAATTAGCTCCGAACTTGGAGCTTACAGCAAAGCCTTCACTTGGGCTTGAACTCAAATTAATATCAAATTAAACTTAACTAAGCTTAACTAAAGTTAACGGAAAGATATAGCCGAAACTATCAAGATTCTAAGTAGTTGGCCCCTAGATCTCAATTAAGTCGGCAAAGCTATCAAGGGCCTAGACTACAGCCACAATAGCTTAGAGAGAGGCGTAGCCAAAGGCACACGCGCGCTAGTCAGGAACTCGGGCTCTCTAACGAAGTCAGTGAAACATTGATTTAAATATTCTTACTCATTTGCATTAACGGCGTTTCTGAAAATACATTCTGGTAGGAAATTGTAAGCTGCAACTAGAAGGGATAGGAAAGATGCATAAACTTAAAATAACTGTTATAAAATTAGGATAAACCTTACAAAGTTAATGATAGATATATACTTTTTAATCTAATTGTACTGATTTTAGACTCACTTTATTAACAGTTTTAAATTCGAATGTAACAAAACCTTCAAAAAATTAATAGTTTGATTTTTATTTAAAGAAGTGCACGAAAATAAAAATTTATTATAAAATTAGTTAAAAATAATTCAAGATTTGGCGTAGACTTTAAACGAAACTGTCGATTTCGACACAACTCGATTGATAAAAGCAGAGATCTTGTAAAAGAGAAAAAAAACTTGTAACGGAAGCCTTCCATCTCTAACATTTTTAATACAGTATATGTCTCAGAATTAAAAATGTACATAAAACTGTGTGTAGTTTAAATACGGTAGAAGGATTTGGAGACCCTCTTGAAAGGAAAAAGCCGGGAAATATACGCAGCTTCCCTTTACAGAAATCGGGTTCTGAATTTTAAGCGAAATAAAACGTCTCTCTTCTTCAGAAGCAAAACAGCTTTTAATAAAATCTAACGGTGATATAGAAATTTACGCAGAATGCAGCTATTTTCAATAATGATAGGTTAATAAAATTTATTTTTATGAAATGAGACACTTCAAAATTCTGGAATTTTCCACTGAAGTACTTGTACAGGTGCTCGCAGTATTGCAAAGTACAATCAGTAGTTACACTTCACACTACTATGAACCTTCTAACACAACGCAATGCAAAGTGAGTCTAAAGAGAAATCTAATTCGGAAATATCTTTGATCCCTAACTAACGAAGAGCAGATGCTCTCTCTGCGGCCTTATAAGGCTTTCAACCGGCCACCAACATACTTCTATTACTTTCTGCTTCTCGCAGTTACTGGAAAGCAATGTGAGGGTCGAATTACGGTTACAGCTAACACAGTGGTCAATTACATTTATTCAATTGCAATGCCTATTAAGGTGATACAGGGACCGGAACAAAATGTCGCCAAATGGTCTCCAAGTTTGGTCACTTTTGGCGATTCCCCGCCAGAATTTGGCCGCAAAATAAGTCGCCAAAAACGTTGTGAGCATAGCGATATCTCGCCAAATTACCGCGATACCCAGTTACTCAATATTCAATGGACTTGCAACTGTATTCTCACTTTTCGAGCATTGCTTCTTTTTTTAAATTTTTCGCAGTTACATTGCACAGAAAAATGCAATAAATTCACATAAAATTGCACTAAAATCATCTATCTGTCTCTACAAAAAATTCGTAGCAATATTATAGCTACAGAATATAAGGTCTCTAAGATAAACCTCTCGGAGTGACAGCTCGTAAACCGTGTAAATAAATTTAAAATTTGAAAAAATATATTTGGTTCCCGATTTATATCTCCAGTTTACAAACCCTGAAGCTAAGTTCAGTTCATCGGGAAATGGATGGCGTGAGGATAAAACATATTGTTAGGAGTTTTGTATACATAATTTGAGTGAAATTATATGTGATATTGTAATAATATCTTTTGTATATTGTAACATGAAATACATGAAAGAGCCGAAGCTCTGCCAGAAAATAAAAACACAGGAGTGTAATATTTTATTATTTAAAATTGATTACATTTATTATCATTAATATTGGAGTGGCAACACCATGTTTGTTTTGTGTAACCGTTGCTGAGCAACGATAGAGATATTTCTGTATCTAGTATCTGCAACACTAGCGTTCTGAAAGAATCATATCGTATGGATTATAAAGTATTTCTCCCAGCTTAGTTAATTTTAATTTCCTTTCTGGCATTGTAGCTTAATCTGTATATAAGTCCCTACTTTTAATTTAATATAAAAGAATGTATTAATCTTGATTTTACGTTTAATTTAGCGTATAAATCTAATATAATTAATTTGTACATATTTCTATTAATATCTCCTTCTATATCTATTAATTTGTACAGCTTTCAATGGTTCTTTATTGTTTTTACGGTAATATGAGAATGTCGGGGAATGTTTTTTCTAAAGTGAGTATCTCGCTTAATTTATTTTTTTACGAGTGCTTTAAATTAAGAACAATTTACTACTCAATTCTGTTTTAGATTTTGTTTGTGACAAATGTTATGGCTTAAGCAGATACATATTTCTTTCTAACAATACAGTTTTGTTCATAACTTATGACCTAATTCTAGCAAAATTACGAATTTGATCCTTACTTGGGAAAAAGACAAATTTCAATTTGGTTATTGTTATTTGATAGTGGATTGGTTTGTTCCCCTTGACAACTCAATTAATCTACGATCCATGACAATAGCTACCTTTCGGTACTTTAAATTTTACTATTTAAAATTTTTACTGAATAGTATTTCTACACTCATGTCTATAAATTAAGGATAATGCAAAACCAGGCAAAGGAAGAGTTAGAAGCAAAACAAATTTGACTTATTTGTAAAGCTTATTTATTAAACAAAAGGTAAAGAGCAAAAAAAGATGCTATATGTTTGATATTATTAAAAAAAATAGCGATTTTTTCTTCCTGGAGCAAATTACAAAAAAAAAAAACCTATTTACAGAAAACCAATATTACATGGTTAGTATGATTGTTAATATACTGTATGTCTCCCAGACGATGCAATACAGTCCGTACGACGCCTAGGCATGCTGAGTATCAAA
>KK121883.1:621075-679393 GCA_000611955.2 Stegodyphus mimosarum | reverse complement strand
TGAAATATTTGTGATAAAAATTTTCAGAAATACAGTAGAGCAATCAATACCTAACATAGCCCAGCTTCAGTCAGTCTAAATTCATTATAATCCAGTTTGATAATTCCGAAACAAACTAACTTTAATTACCACAGAATTAAAATAAATTATGAAAAATGAGTACTCAAAATAACTTTTAAGCCATAATAATAATTACTTTTTTCATTATTATATATTACATAACTTTTCTTTTACCAGATATGATGTTATTGATCCAGTAAGTGAGCCAAGGTGTCATTGGAACATTTATGGCTTATTTGGAACAGTTAAGCATTGCATTTTTCACAAGTCAAAAACAACTGCAACATTGCATTTTTCACAAGTCATAAAAGGGAAAATGTACCTGCCATAACAGAATTTCAGCTAACATCATAAACATTATCAAAAATATAGGTGAAGCATTACATGAATTAATGGCATATAATATCAGGCCAGTGTGGAAAGGTATATTAGATTGGACAAATGATTTCCCTGGTTTTGAATTTCATTTTGCTGAAATCGCTAATAATGTAGTGAAAATTTGACAGCAACTTGGTTTTAATGAGTTAGATCGACAAGTGCATCGAATTTGATTTCTAATGAACTATGTAATAAAACAATTATTAACATAGATGAACTAGAGAACTGCGCTGAACAACATGCTTATGGGAAATAAGAGAACAACTTAGACATTGATAACATGCTGTTGACTGTTAAAATGAACAAATGTAAAAATTATTGGAATTCTTTAAAACCTCTCAGTGCCTATTACACAAGTTTATTCCAATATTGAATGCAGCCATATAATCCATTGAATGATAAGCAATGCAATTTGTTAAAAAAAAAAAAAAAAAAAAAAGAGAGAGATTTAAAGGCCAAAGAAAAATGTGCATAATCAAATCCCAAAACCAAATCTTTTTCTTTAGCAAAAAATCGCCAAACCATACAAAGATGACTATAGTATTAAGTATAAAAATAGGTTGACAATCCAGATAGGAATATTGATCTAATCTCCCCCTTTGAAAAAAAATCTTTGAAATAAGTTACATAATTTGTTGTTCAATGCTCTCATTTAGGACCACTGCAGAATGGTGCCTTATCATTAAGATTTTGTACTATCATTCTTATGCCTAGGTGTACCATTCTCCAAGCACACTGGCTTCCAAAAGTTAAGCATGCAAGGCAAATTAGCAGTTTTTAAAAGTGTAGTTAAATTTGACTGTCTGAAAATTGTGGATAGAGATGGCAGTGTATAAATTTCATATGTTACACCCCATCGCAATAGACTTTCTGGACACAGGCAGTGGCTGAAGATGCCAACTGATGCTGAAGATGCTGGAGTGTTTGAAAAGGTTCACTTAAATGCTGATATGAAATATTCATAACTTTTGTAGAATAATTTTTGTGGTAGTTATGTTTCTGTAACAAAAGAGTGTGAATGGCTGATGATGAGGAATGGCTGGTGTGCTTTTGGGTGCATTTTAAGTTGGACAGTCAAATAAAGATGTTGCCCGTTTGATTTTCATCATTTGGTAATTCTGAAAATCTAACTAAGTCAACTCCTTTAGCAGATTGCTATAATAGCCAAGCGGAATCAACAAGCAGCCTTTATAACTGTGTTAATATCCATGGTTGCAACACCACTTTGTTAGACAATATGTGCCAGTGCTACGCACCGAAGGCTTCATGTAAAGGGACTGTACATACCACGGCCATACATGTACTTCTTGTGAAGGGAATACCTAGTGTCTGTGTTTCACTCGCAGAGTTGTGAAGGGTTGTTTAAAGTATTAGGTGTACAGTATTGCACAGCTCGTGAGATATGTTTTGGATATGGCTTGATTGTGTGCAGTAAAATGGCTGAATATTAAAGTCCGGAGATAGGTGTTATTGAGAAATGTGTTAATTTATCTTATGCTTCAGTGTATTGTTAACTGGATTTATTTTTGAAAATTTTAATTCCAGGAATATACACTGTGTCCGTAAAAGTACTTTATATGGCCTTTATTTTCACAATCGTAGGCTGTAGACATATATCTCTGATTGTAAAAATATTTTACTGGATTCTGATATTCCTGTTTTGAAATTTGTAAATTAAAAAAAAAATCACTTTTATAAAATTTACATATTTAACTTTTAGTCCCTATACTTATATTTATAAAAATTTTACCGTGTTTATGAAAAAATAAAATACAAAAGGTGTGACTTGTATGAAATGCAGTAGGTACATTATATTCTCATGGATTTTAATTACTTTAGGATCATAATCTTACAAAAATGTATTAAACGAGAAATATTTTTCATTTTTAATCTAATCGAATGATTTTTATGAGTTGGCTATTTGCCAATACTGGGGCCTGCCACTGTTTTGTAGAAACTAATTCTCTGAGTTTCTGTGAAATGATCTTCCTTTTTTGAAAAAAAAAAGAGATTATTTTTTTTTATATGACAGTGCATAGAAATGCTTGTCACTTAATCTGTTAACATCAGCAATGATTTTTAAATGCATATTTTATTTATGTACAGATGGAAACATTTTACTTTTCAGTTTCTTCAACTGTAAAATGAAATATCTTCCTCAATTTTTGTCATATAAGAGCCACATTTTGTATTTCATTTTTCATGAGTATAAAATTTTCCTAATTATAAGTATTGGAGCTGGGTGCCATATAAATGTTAGATCTCATAATTCGTACAAAATAAATTTTAAAATTTAAAATGCTAAAACATGAATATTTACATAATTTAAAACATTTTTATCATTAGAAAATGCATGTTTACAATAAAGAGTTGCAAAACTAAAGGCCAGACAAGGACATTTGTGGACACAGTATATTTGTGTTAATTAATATTCTATGTTTATATTTTGTTATGTTGCAGTTGATATCATCACTGATTGTGTGGTGATTTTTTTAACTTTCTTGTTGACAGATCCTTGGGGATTCTCAGAAAGAATATGAGAAGCTTGTTATTCATTTCAGTGTAAAAAATCAACTTCGATACCGAGGAAATCTGGGTGAGTTATGCAGTTAATGCATAGTTGTTAATAAAAATGCTTTCATTCTATATATATATATATAAATATTTAAGATATTGTAAGAGAGAAAAATTTTAGATTGTGCAAATTATTTAAGTTTTTTCTTTTTTTGATAGCATAGTTTAATATCCAAAGAGGTTACACAAGCTATATTATTTCATAAATTATGGTGAATGTTTTTCACCATTTCATGTTAAGTTCATTTTTCACTATTTGTGTACCTCTTTAAATCACTGTATGCCTTATATTACTATTTTGCAATAACTATGCATTTTCATGTATTAGTTGAAACTCGTTTAAGTAAACTTTTTATGATTGAATTGAAGGAATCCACTTATGCTACATGAGTTCAAAATAATTTACAAGCAAATATGTTGCAGAGTGTTATTTCAGGTTATATAATTTTCTTATTTTATTTAACCCCCATATACATTAATCAAATTTCTCAATATTTCACCTTTTTTTTAGGAATTCACCAAAGTAGGAAGTCTCCAAAGCTTGAGGAAAGTTGGGATGAATATCCTCCATTTCACTATAACACGATGCCATCTACCTTGTAGATAATATCATCTTCAATTCTGGCCACAGTATTACTCATCCGAAGTGATGAATTTTAATTTAAAATTAACAGATTACACTGTCCTTTTTTGTCGAGGTATCTTTCACTGTGCTAAAAACGAGATAAAAGGACTAGGACAACACATAAAAACTATTTTTAAACAATCAGAATAAAATTTAAACTACTGGAGCTTTTGCAGATGACCCATGTGCTTCCACAGCTGGATCTTGAATGGATGGCTTTAGCACATTTGTCGTCCTTTATCGGTTTCACCAGAGTTGCTGTACTCAGAACTGCTGTCCATTCCTTAAAATTAGATGATCAAGAAATTGAATGCTATTATTGATTTCTGTGTTAGTTGTAAGGTGGTAAATTTTTTTTGAAATAAGAGATGACAAAGCTAAGTTCATCCTCTGAATGTTTTCTTAGCATGAAAATTTGAGCCAGGATAGGATTTATGCTCCCATAAAGAAAACTTCCTGTTATTTGCATGTTTCTCCATTAGCTTTAAACACTGTAAAAATAATTATGGCATGAAAAGCTTAAAACAATATTTATTATTTAACTTCTCTCTCGAGAGAGAGTTGATCACTACATATAATACTAATAAAAGCCAATAATTCATGAATTTACAACGTAATCATTTATTTCAAAACAAACCTGAAAGTCATCGGTGGTTCTTTTACACTTCGGCCTCGTAAGCAAAACTAAACATTCTTTTCTAAGAGAAGTGCCCTCTAATGGTGATACAAAAAATCGTTTGCGGGCTTTTTCGACGCTCCCTACCTGATAATTTTACCACTATTTCAGGATACATCAAATGTGAGAGAGCAACTTACCTACCAGGTACATTTACCTGATGTAAACATAAACAGCAAAAGGGAAACTCTGTAAAATTAACAAACATAGTTAACAGCATAACAATTCAATGTTACTGAATAAGTAAATAGAAAACTGAATTACAAACAGTAAACTATTTCATCAAAATGCAGTAATAACTCAAACTAAAACTAATGTCAGTGAACATGAAATATAAGAATAAAAAATAAAAGTTACAAAATTAGTTTATTTTCATTCTAATAGTTCAAAGGGGTATATCAGTTGCACAGGTCTCTTAAGGTCCCCTTTTTCAGTTTTCACCACTAACGATTGTATAAGACCATCATGACCTTCAAAACTTGAATTATTTGACGGAAATCTCACAGAAACTTAGGGTAAAAATATATTTTAGGGTGGTGCCCCTTGGCGAAAATTTGCGATTGGTCAGCAAGGCCCAATTTCAAGATGGCCGCTACACAAAACCAAAATAACAAGTCAAAGAATTATACAAACTCAGTGTCCATGTACATGTTGATCTATTTTTCACTTGAAAAAAAAATCGGAGATTTGCACAAACTCGGCATTGGGCACTTCCTTGACTTTGTCCATGTAAACATCAATCTATTTTCACTTAAAAATCGAAGGAACACCCAATTCTACACTAGAGCCAAACAAAAATTGCATAATAATAATCCCAATAAACTGTATTTTTAAATCAAACACTGAAATAGCATAAAACAAGAAATACATCATATCGCATCAAAGCACTACACAAAGGAAATATCCACTTACTTTATTTAGAAATTTCTGTGTTTTCAGTCTGTGGCACACAAAATTCCTTAACAGCATCCAAAAACTTCTTAAATTATCTGAGCTAGAATCTGTATACTGGTACGCCACACAAATTCTCAAAAATAAGAGTAAAAAATATCCTCCGTAATGCCGGACTATCGGTGCCATTTCTTGCAACAAACCCATTTGAGTGATCTTTGCGTTTGACCATATGCATTTCCTGCATACAAACAGGACACTTAATAATGTCTACTAAGTAAACCTTCATTTACATATCAATCAATTAGCCATTTTATGATGTAATGCACAAAATAAGCAATGTACTTCATAACTGACATCCAATGCAGAAAAAAGCCTTTGCAAATATTTTCCCTTCAGTCAAATTTACCACAAACATGCAACCAATCACGTCATAATAGGGTTTTCATAACATTCAGCTACTCAGGTTACCATAACAATTTGGTGATAAATGAAACAACATCTTGGCGATAATCCAAGGTCACCCCAAAACATAGACTAGTTGAACTTAGATTTAGTTATTCCTTCAAGTAAAAGTATATCACCAATTTTAAGATTTTACTTAATTTCAGGTGTACTGAAGAAATGAACATTCCTTAAATCAAGATGGTGTTTCTAATTTTTCCAAATCTGTTTTATAAGTGTTGTCTGATATTCTTTTCATTTTATTAGACTTTCTGTTGTTGAAGTATTCAGGATCTCAGCAAAGTTGTATGGATATTCAGCTTTATGTCCGATCAGTAGAAAATCAGCTGGTGTAAGCAGTTCATGTTCATGTAAATCATTGTAAACTTAGGTCAAAGAACGTCTATTCACAGTATTTTCGACTTCCTTCAGTACAGTCATAAATTCTTCAAAATTAATTTGAGCTCTGCTTAATGTCTTTTTTAATGGTTCCTTAATGCTTTTCGTAAGTCGTTTGTAGAAATTTCTTCACCGTGGAGCAAGCTCCACGATAAATTTCCAAGTCAAGCCTTCAATTGCCAGAAAATTTAGAAAGTCTGCTCCTTTAATTATGCTCTAAAAATACTACAAATCCTTGGGGCATATTTGAAAGTCTTCGCGTTTTCTGAATAAAAGGTGCAAGAGTTTCCTCTTCTCGAGATGAAACGTCCGAGAGCCAAAATGAATTTATTTGCAGACGTATTGGAAATGGGTTCCGTATGTAATGCTTGAGTAACTGTGCACATAAGCAATACAATGTATTATTTCTGAATGTCATATCGAGACTTGACATAAACAGGACGTCTGAAATCCACGCCGGTAACATAGAAAAGTGGTGTTTCCACAGTTCGGTCTGTAGGTAACTGATTTGTCATTTGTTTTGCTAATTTTGCTTTTACAATATATTAGGCGGTTTCCTAATAGCCCTTCTTCACCAATAGGTGGCCTTTAGGAATCCAAAATTTATGTCGTAGTTTGGGTGAAGATTACTGCAAATTTCAGGTGTGAAGAAATCCATTTGAGTTTTATGAACACAAAAGATTTCAGTGTCTTGAATTTCAGAAGGACTTGATGTGCCGCTATTAGCAGGCAGTTTTCTTGCTCTAGCAACGAAACGTTTAATCCTTGCCACAATTCTTTGAAATTTCAACACATTACTGAATTTTGTTATCTCTAATAGTTGATCACCTCTTTACACAGCAATGTCCTAAACAGATATCTTATTGTGGCATCCTAGTTGTTCATTTCCATGTCAAAATTCTGTTCAACTGGCCAATTTATGCATTGGTTTTGTAACCATTCTGGTCCAAACAACCAAAGTGAACAAGTCTTCAGAGAATTTATGTTTAAATCTCTGACTAACAAATCTGAGAGATTTTCCTTACTGTTACAATGTTTCTAGTTATTGGGATTTGGGCTATTCTTCCATAAGTGGGGTAAGTTGGCACCAAACTCCTTTTGTTTGCGATGTCAAACTTCACATCGTCATTTCATTTTGCAATTGCCAATTGCAAAAAGAAATGGCAATGTAACATCTAACATCCCCAAACAGAAATGATGCTAAATAGAACACAAGCATTAATTACTACAAACTAAAACATAAATTTAAAATAAACTACGAAAAATTCAAGTCACAAACGGGAAACTAAAAATTATAAAAATAATACATACCAAATGTCCCTTTACTCCCATAAAAAATTGTCAACCAAGTAAATGCATTCAAATTCACTACGATGGATGCATCATAAACTCACTAAAATATACAAGTTACTACGGTTGTGGAATTCAACACAATTGAACCACTTTCCGCTCAACACTTTAAACATCCCACATCTCTTGGTTGCCATGTATAAAAAACAAAACTAAATAAAATAATTAATTGACCCAAAAGACATTAGCTAAATAAAATGAATTGAAAACATTTATAAATTATAAACTACATGTCACCTGAAATCCAACATTCTCCTACCAACAACAGCTTAACTTCCTGCTGTTGTGTTTTTCCTCAGCTTTTCAATCTCTGTTTTTTAAGTAATAATTATTTTCAAGACCTTCCAATCTTCGTCCAATTCTCATTTTTTAGTGATCTCTAGAACAATATCTTGCGGTATTAGTATAATCAATATGGAACATAATAGAGAACCGCAAGTTCCTGAATTTGTCCCTAAAGCTTCTAAATTGCGATGTTCTGTTTGACAATATCAAACAATTCTCTGAACCGAATCACTAAACTCTTTGTTTAGAGGATTCTCTAAACAGACATCTGTTAATTTCCTAACTGGTGTTACGATTCAGCAGTTTATTCAAGTGAGAATTAATGACCAGTTTTTTGTTCAAGTCTTTCCTTTAAGGTTTCTCTTGCTGCTTTATAGTTTTTATTTGCCAGTGTAATTCTTTTAATTGCATTTGCAGTTACTCCAGTTAAATATGAGTGTAAATAATTAAATTTGTCTACGGTGAATAAATCTTCATTTCTGTGCATCCGAGTTTCAAAAATTGTTTTTCTAATTTTAACAAGCTATTTTGTGTACCTGGTTTGCATTTAGTAATAGCAGGTTTAAACTTACATGTACAATCATCAAATTTTCATGATACTCATTAATTCCGGTGTCGATTTCTTTAACATCGTTAATTTGGTAGGTTTTCAGAATCTGTTTCATTTAACTGTTTAAAGTTCAAATTTATCTGTTCTAAAAGTTCTTCCAACTCTTCTTTTCTTGTTTCATTTTCTAAAATTTTAGAAATTAATCTTGTTGTGGGAGATCTGAGAGTAGTTCATGTAGCTTTCACTATTTCTGTTTTGAAATCAGTTTCTAACAATTCTTTCAAAGTAACTTGATATCTTCATTTAACTAAATTTCTCTTCTGCTTTTAATTATATTAAGAAGAGGAGTTAGATGTAGTTAGCAATGTAAAGAGTTTTTCAGTCATCAGTTCAGTCAAAACGAAAGTAATTTACAATATAAAGTTTCATTTCTTAACAAAAAAAAAAGAAAGAAAAGAAAAAAAAAATAAATGTTACCTTGAATTATCTTGCAGATTATTAATTTTAGTCATTTATTCCAAAGGTAGCAGTACATATAGATTTTTACATTACCATATTCTTTATTCATTGGAAAATAGGCTAACACCATATTCATTATTTGAAGCACAGACAGTTTAAAAAACTGTCAGTGTTATACTTTCATGGCCTGGTGGCCAAAAAAAAAATTATGATTTATAGGAAATTTTGATATAATTTTTGGTTTTCATTCAAAGCTTTCACCAAAATTTGAGATTCAAATAAAGGAATGGATGAATATAAGGATTTTATGGTGATAATAAACATTGTCATGTCAGGACTGACTGCTTTTGGAATGTGTGTATAAAGTTCACTAAGTAGAATACATACTTGATATACTTATAAGTGGAGTGAAATTTGGCAAGCTTGTGGTTGAAATTATGGTATGGTGAAAACATTGCTTTAGCGATAATGAAGAATACAAAATTGCATCATCTAGAGAGAAATTAAACACCCAGAGAGCAACAGAATTTATGGTAGACAATGATTTTAAAATATACAAATGGGATAAAACACGTGATTTAGTCATTATTGATAAACATAGTTTCAACAGAAAAGTCCAGGTCTATCTACAGGATACAAAATGCCTTGTTGGAGACAAAACCAACAAGAACATCAACTACAAAAATTATGTAATGCATTTTGCTGAATAGCACAGTATCCTGATGTAAAATATTACCTTAGTAATATTAAACACGATTTTAATTATGGAATACCAAAGCTTCTCATACAGATCAAAACTCAAAAAAAATTATCCAACCAGAACTTTGGTAAACAGCAGACTTTTACCATCCACTAAATTTGAACATAGCTTGCCAAATTTTACTGCACTTTCATAAAAGATAATATATCAAGTGTACATTCTATTAGTGAATTTTATGCACAAATTCCAAAAGCAGTTGGTCCTTACATTACCATGTTTATTATTAACATCAAATCCTTATCCATTCTTTTATTTGAATCTTAAAATGATTTTGGTAAAAGCTCTGAATGAAAAACTAAGATTAACTCAGATTTTATTACCAACATTTATGAAGCTTTTCATGCCATATGTATGTTTACACTGTTTAGAATTAATGGAGAAACTTACAAACAGCAAGATGTCTTTATGAGAGCATGAATCCTATCCCCTGAAATCTACTTGCAATATGTGGAATGTTTTATTTTCTCCTAAGTTCTCCCCAAAATATTTTGGAAGAGGTATGCAGGTCACATCTTCATGCTATGGAAACGTTCAGAAGATGAAGGTTTGTTATCTTTTATTTAAAGAAGTGTCTGAACCTGTAGTTTACGAGCTATAGAAAAGTCAGTAATTGCATTCAATTTCATTTTCGTCTAATTTTAAGAAATGACAGTTCTCCTCATACTACAATCTGTCACAAATGAACTGTCAATCTTCCCGTAATTCTGTATGACTCTTTTTCTTTTCATCTGCACAAAACAGCTGCTTTCTATTTTTACCTGATATGTGTCAAGAAATTGTTCCTCACCAGAGTTATAATAAACTGAATAGAAATACATACTACACATACCTGAAAAGAAAGCTGTCCTCCTGATTTCATGGAAACCTCTCCAAGAAAAAGAACAAACAAGCTCCTAGAGGTATTTCTCAAAAAGTAAATTAGGTAATGATGCAAACAGATTTATTGGAACTTTTTCATTTTGGCAAATAACTCCATGTATCTGCTTCATATTTAAATAATTTGGTTACAAACTTGTGATTGTCCCAGCCCCTAAATCAGGCTTTACTAAAATTAATACTTTGGGTGCATTCGTAACGCACTTCTTTGATCAAATAATTTGTTGAGCATCCATAGTCAAGAACTGAATGGGATGGTACCAAGATTATTGCTAACCTCAGCATAAAACTAGCCTCAAAACTAGAGAAGCAGTTGAAATTGCCACCAAGCTTTGTTGTAATGTAGACTTTCCTTTCAATCTTTCGCATGTCTGGATTACAGTTCCGAGTTCAGCAACCCTGCTGAAACTGGTAAAGGAAGACAAATGGGCTAAAGTGTGAAAGGTGTGGTAATTTAATTTAATTTTTCAAATGTGGAATTTTAATCTCATGTGCAAACTTAGTTGAGCAGCGTGTGCCAATTCTCACGTGATCTTTCAGTATATAGCAGAAATGAGGAATAAAAAAAGTGAGAGTGGAACTGAGGAGGGTTAAATTGTGGCTGCTTGAGAATTGTTACTACAAGAGAGAGCAAAATTAAAATTTACAACTAGTGCCAAATGAGGAGTATGTTCAAAACTTCAGAAAATTCAAAATCAGAAACCGTTAATGCAAAGAATGCCGTTTCATTCCTGTGATGATCTGGTCCCTGTCTTTACAATGGAAAGTGAAGGTGAAAATTGGTACTTTTCATCAGCTTATCTGACAGTTTTATTTACATCTGATGCATGATTATTCACTGTTTTATTGATATATATAGCTTGATTTGTAAGGTGATTATAAATATGACTATTTTCCGGTTTTCAGTTCCGGCCGAATCTTCACTTTAAAATCTTACCTTCAAGCATGGATTGATTTATATTTGAAAGTAAATGGTATCCATAATTATTATGAAGGAATTTATGTAGTATGTGAAGAATTGAGGCATATAATTATATAGCATCTTGCTGAAAAGTGATCATGTTATCATTAGATTTTGAAGCTTCAACTTTTTTTTAAACATTTTTTATTTTAAAAAGTTTGAATTTTGTTATTTAATTTTTTAACTAGTTGTTAAAACATTCTAGTGATTTCTTTTGTGTGCATCATGGATTTCTGAAGCAAGTAATAGGTTATTGCAAATACCGTGACTGATTTTAAGGATGTTTAAAAAAAGAAGAAAATTTCCATTTAATCCAAATAATCTGCGGCAGCATCAGTGCATTGCTACCAAAGTGTAACACAGTCATTTACATCACATTTTTAAAGATCAATGTCTCTGAAATTAAAGATGTCCTCCATTGCCTGATGAATCAATTTTGTTGGCAACTATTAAGACAATGCAGAGAATGAAACACAATTTTGTGTCCCATAATGCTGATTTTGGTACTTGCGTATTAGCGCAACCACGTAAGTAGAAGTCACAAAATTTTCAGAATGGGCCAGATAACCATATGCATAACAGTTATACAGTTTTAATAAGGAACATCAATATTCTCATATGTGTTCATTTCTGTTACATTTTAAGTTCAAACAGGTTTTATAGACGAATCATGGTATTTTTATCTTAAACTCAATTTTAAGATACATACTTCTTGCATTCACATGCAATGGAAGAAACAGTGGTAACATTTTGGCAGGAATAAGTATTTTACTGTAAAATTGTTAAATGGAACAACTTCTCAGAATCCTAAGCAAATGCCACTAATTTTCCATCACATCAAAGGAAACAAAAATATGCTTTTAAATAGGTTTATTTATTTTTTTAGATAAATATTTAATTAAAATGTAACTTATGTTTAAAATAACATGTATGTTTGTTAAAAAAGTATTTTTTGTCAGTTATAAATCACAGGGTTTGTATAGTCTTTAAAAGTCCTTAGGTGTTTTGGAAATAATTTTCGGTTCTTTAAAGTCCTTAATTTCAGCCAAAATGGCAAAAGATTCTTAATTTTACTCATCTGGCATTTCTGTCTGTTTTTTATGACTGCCATTGTGTGAGTGAATTATAGGAATTTTGGAAGAACATTTTTTTGCTGATTCATTGACAAATATGCATTTGATGAGTTATCATTTGAATTCATACCTACTTCTTAATATAAATAGTTCAACACTCAAATTTTTGGGCAGGAGGCCTAGTCTCAGTTGAAATATTAACATCTCAAACTTATTAATATTTTGAGAATGAAGAATTTATGAAATATTACATCAAAAACAACTTTTATTTCCTTAGATATGATTTATTTTATTATGCAGTGCTAAATTTGATGACTTATCAACATTTTGGTCATTTCAAGATTAGTTTTATATACCAAATTTTTTATCTGGAGATGTGTGAATTTTTCAAGTTTTTTTTTTTACAAACATAATCAAATTTATAAATATTTTTAAAATAATGCTAATTTATTAAAACAAACTGTAATTAAAAAATAACATTAAAGTAAAACATTTTAACATATGTTCGGAAATGACATTAATTTCCATTTTGGTTATTTAGGAATATTTTGCTTCTTAGAAAGAAATAACAAATGCTATAAAACACAGCTTTGAAAGCACGTCTTAGCAAAAGAAAAAATATACTGTTATTATTTTTTGTTTTATATTTTTATAAGAGCTTTTTCACATGTAGTTGTTTCTGATCAAAATGTGCAATGTTGCTCAAATGTGTAATAGTTTTCTCTTGAAAATTCACTTTACACTTTTCTTTTCTGAATTTTTTTATTAAAAAATCTTCTGGTATTTTGCTTTCACTCTGATGGTAGGGGTAACTTTTACACTTTGCACTTTTTAACGTTTAGAAAGACTTGAAAGCAAGATTTATAGACCTACTGATCCAGAAGATTCTAAACAAATGTGACCAGATAAAGAAATGTTTTCATGGTATTAACATATAATGAATGTTTTTTTATAGGAATTTTGGGACGAATTTCTTATTTTTTTAGAGAATTTTCAGAAGAACAATGAAAACAAAGTTATTTGAATTTTATGCTTTTGATCCTTGAAATCTTTCTCTTAAAATGCTTGCCTTCCCTTTATTTTCTCATCTTTTCAACAGATGCAAGCATGAAAAAATGCAAAAATGGTTCTAATCTTGTCGCATGCGCAGGCATCAGTAGAAAGAATTTTTTTTTTTAATAACGGAATTGAAAACTCAGAGTTTAAAAGCTTCATCTTATATGTTTCATTGCACTATACACAGAGCTAGCACTAGATATTTTGCCATTTGGTGCAAGCTCTATGTATCCTGAATTCTGCTGCTTAGTATCTAATTTCTAAATTCTAAAAGTTTTGTCATCCATAAATTTTGTAGCTCATTCCTCCGCTAACTTATATTTCTGCCATACTTGCTCTGGCACCCACCCTGACCTTATATAATTTCATATTTATTCTCAACACGTACATCCTAAATATGTGCAATTCTTTAAAACAGCAGCAATCTAATATTAAATCTGAAATTCTAAAATGAAGAGAAAATTATTCTTCAAACATGTTAACATTACAAATTAGGATATGAAGCAGAAAGTAGTGGGAACATTGATTTCTTTATTGAAACTAAACTCCGAAAAGATGCTAAAGGGAAGAAAATTGCGATAAATTAGCTAAAATATCTGACAAATTTTCAAAATAAAAAGACACATTAATATTTTGTTGTATATTGTTGCTTCAAAACATACAAATTTTGTAGCTTTTTGTATATAATATTGTTATTAATTATAGAATAATTATATAATATTGTTTTTATGTGTATAATGTGTTCCCAATATTGTTTTATTGTCAATATCATAAATTAAGCACATAATTATCTGTGATGTTCTTAGATTATGATATGAATAGTGCTTTTTTAACATATTTTTTATCAATAATAAAAAATTAATGACCATGTAAATCTATAATGACTTAGGATTTTTAACTACTTATGTGTGTATTTATAACTACTTGCTCATCCTTAAAAGCTATTTCTATGCGTTAAATCCTTACTGTGTGCTGCAGCATAAAAATGTAAAACTTAACATGAAATTTTATTCCTTGCAGCTGATGAGGTTTAAAATAATATAAAACAACTCATTATCTTGGGTGCTTCGAATGGGACTTTATGTATTAACTGGATTATAACTCTAGCAACTTTATGCAAACTTATGATATTAACTAGGTCAAACACTTAACAAATATGCCAGCGTCAAGTATTTATGTCTGTTCTGATCAGCAGTATCTTCTGTTTAAAGAAGCAGCAGCATTGTCATAAGCCAAGTTTCTGTTATAATCATGATGATTATGATTTTACTTCTCATTTTAACTTGTGCCACTTGACATAAAATCTGCATGAACTTCTGGACTGAGCAAGGATATAACAGAACGAGAAATAAAAGAAAGTGTCAACATGATGTAAGTTAGTAAAACTTAAATGTCTCCAATTTTCTTTAAAATATGGGATAAGTGTAAGATATAAGTGTCTTAGTGTGGTATTACAAAAGGAAGTTCGGATATAGGTAGGTGCTTCAGTTTATTGATGTCAATTTGCTGATTGGTCGTAAATTTTTTCACTAAATGCTCCTTAAAAGTACTTAATTTCTGTGTTTTTGTGTGCAGAAATGTATGCAAACCCTGAGTCAGCATTACTTTTCTTCTGTAAAAAAAAATTTCTGACCTGTGCACTAATACCTATGCTCCCTAATTTGTTTTATAACACTGCTATGTGCATCAGGCATTATTCTAAAGCAGTTGGATTTCATGCCTATTTATTAGGTGCTTAGGGCAAAACACTGAGTCAGCATTCCTTCTCTTCTGAAAAAAAAAAAAAATTTCTCCAACTGTGTACTAATACCTAAGTACCTTGATTTGTTTTATGGTTAACACTGCCATGTGTGGTCAGCCATCATTCTAAAGCAGTTGGATTCCATGTCTATTTATTAGTTGCTTAGGCACATTTTTTTAATACTTTGGTTACATAGCTGTACACTATTAAATTGCATTTATCATTTTCATGGAAGGGAGGAGTAGTGAATAATAGTAGCGAATACCAGCACTTGGTAAACAACACATTTAGATGCAAAGGTTCCTCTGTAGTTCTACTTGGAGGATCTTTCATTTCCAGCCATTGCAGTGAATATGTAAATAAGAAATCTTAATATAAGTCTCAGAAGATCTATTTCTCATCCACAATCACAATTTGTTATAAGAAATTTTCGTGTTTATTTCTCCAGAGTGAGGAACTTATTTCTGCATACAGTAAAACCTGACTAGCCGGCATTTAACTAGCCAGAAAGCTCAAGTAATTGGAATATTTTTGAATTTCAGGAAAAGTTTTTCCTCTGGAAAAATCTAGTAAATAAAAGATTTATAGTGTCATGATAGAGCTCAGAATTAACACCTATACATTATCATCAAACAATGTGATTTAATGCCAATGGTGTATAAGCATGATGTCGTACCAAATTTCCCAGTTTGAACATGTAAAGATGTAACACCTTAGTTGACTGGGTTCCATGATTGTCTTGATGTCTGTCATATTCAATGTTTAATCTTCATTGAATAAAACAAATACAGTACAGAGTCTGAGCTCTGAACTCATCAGGCCTGCTATTCTGGATTTCAGATTTTTCCAGATGTTAGGTCATCAGTTTAAATCTGATAAGATAATATATAGAAATTGTAAAATTAGAAATATGAATAATGAAGCTAATAATAAATTAATTATGAAACAAAAATAAAAAATAATGAATCAATGATGACCTTAAAGAAATCAAAATTTGCAAAAGGAAAAAAGCTCAATATTTATTTCTTTGCTCTATTAAGCATTTCTTTCAACGTAAGTTGTTAAATTTGCTTCGTTTTTTGTGCTCATACTTCCTCTTTATTTCCGTAGAAGGGCATAATTTCGTGTTCAGTAACAAAGTTCCATTGTTCAAATCCTGTAATTACCATGTTGAGAATTCCCACTAAATTGTCAGTCAGAATTTTTTTTATTCTTACCAAACTCGGTTTCACTATCTTCACTGTTGGTAGGAATATTTTCTGATTTAGAACCATATCATAGGTTTCGTTGTCCATTTAGTTGATTGATGATCGGGGCCTTGTCATTGCAATGAAAAAATTCTGCTGTATCCTCTTCATTTATGACCACTTCTCCACAAATTCCATTAAGTGGAAAATTTCGCTGTTTGTTTGCGATATTGGAAAACCTTCAAATTTATGGCTAGCATCATAAAGCTTAGCTTGCATTTGCTATACACTACTGGCGATGTATCATAAGGTTCGCAACTAAAGCCATGTTGCTCAATTAAATTTTTTCTTGCTTCTATTGCACACTGACAGAGTTAAAGCATGAATTATATTTATTATACTTACGAATATTTCCTGCACATACTTAAGATTTATCAGAGTCCCAAATAAATAAATTCACACATATATTTAAGGCTTATTCAAGATAAGCCCTAGACATTTTGCAACCCAGTGCAGTGTCTGGGTATCTGAAATTCTGCTGTCAAGCACCTCCCTAAATTCTAAAGATTTTACTATCCCTTAATTGTATTGCTTTGTGCTTCTCTAAATTCTAAAAATTTTCCGTTTCCTAAATTCTGATGCCTGGTATGGCCACATCAGCTCTGGCACTGGTCCTGAACTTAAAAATAAATCAGTTATTCTCAGCTTAAACAGCATTAAAAGTAACCTTTTAGCCTATGAGTATCATTTACAAAATTATTTTATTATTATTATATATTTTTTTTAATATATGGAAAGAAATTTTTGTTAAATTTCTGCTTGTCAACACACTCAACACTTCAAGCAAAATTACGTAGAGTCTAATCATCACCAAGCGTAATGTCAACATAAAAGGTTACCACATTCTTGGGTATTCAATAACCAATAGTATTACAAATTAAGAAAAAATGTTTACATATCATTGCGTGTCACTTCTCAAGGTGCAGTGCGTTGGTAGTCATGCAGTGATAAAAGCAAAAAATTATAAATAATGATTCACCAGGTGGGCATCATTGCCAAAGTGAAATTAAACATTGGAGCTCTCCCTGTGTTTTATTTTGAAATAATATCAAATGTGCAAGCATAAAGCATAAACAAAATTATCAAAAAGTTGCTGATTCAGATTTTTGGATTTTAAATCATTCCAGGTATTGTATGTTTGGATTTTGGTTACAGACTCTTGTTTATTCAATTGCATCAGCCATATGCAATATACAAAATTTTCCTAAACCTCAGCAACTGCTTTCTTTTGCAAGCAGGAAAAATCTGAGATCTTTCAGTGGCCATTTTATTTGAAGCAGCCCAGCATTCATTTTCCAGGTTATGCAGAGAAAATTGCAAGAGACAACTTGAAATTGTTACGCTGGCCAGATTGTTTTACTCAATTGCTGAAAATAACATTGTGTGTACAACATGTTTGCTTAAAGTATTTAGATTGCCTTCTTGAGTCAATGTAAATTGGTTGCAATGCAGTTAGTGATGAATTCTGTCTTAGCTTTGTCTTCACCATCCCTAAGGCAATTATTGTAAAAACTTGTCCATCGTGTTTCAGTGTGCAAGTTGTACATAATTTGTGGTATTTGTTTACCACTTGTTTATGGTATACAGATGCAATATTATTGAAAGTCTGAGTGGATAGATTTTAAAAAGCAAATGAGCATGAGGAAAACTGAGATGGTCAGAGTGTTGTTAATGTAGTTGATGATGGAATAGCTTCATCATCATCATAAAGTGGAGAAAAGTAATCGTAAAACAGTGTGATTTGAATATGTGTATTTGTATAAATTTGCTCTAAATGCTTCATAAGGGTTTTTTTGGCTATTTCAATAGATATTTGAACTACCCAAATTCCATTTTCCACGTTACTGATAACCTAGCAATAGCTGAATGGGTGAAAGTAGTACCAAACACTAGTAACTGCATCCTGGGTTTGATTCCTGATGATTGAAAAATTGTTCTGAGGATTTTGAAATGATGCTGAAAATAAATATGAGTTTACTTATCTTGGAATTCTGCAAGAAAGCATGCTTTACTTTAACACATTATTCATCTGTTACTTCTAAATTTCAAAATTTCAAATGGAATTTTCTTCCAAGAATAATCCAAGGGTGTATTGTAATCATGTACTTTGTTTTTAGACTATGAAATATCTTAGCAAGGGTTTATTTGGATGCAGATTAAAGCAATTTTTATATGCATTTATCTTTTCATGTAAACTGTTTTTTGTAAGCATATACTAAATGCTTAAAATTCCATTTGTTTTAGAATTATTTGATGAAACATGGGACACATCATTAGAATTTGAACTTCATTGATTATTTGAAAGTAGGACATTTATGTTGATGTGTGTTGTGTGTTTTATGTATGGTATTTTTCAATTAAATTTACTTTTAAGTGCTGATAATAGATTGTTTGCTAAACAATTTATCAAATTCACAAGTTAACTTTGTTTGGAGGTGGGCAGGGAGGGATTTTGCAGTTTTAACATTGAATTATGAAATTTAATGATTTACTCATTTATTATGTATTTTAATTATTTATAACAAATTTGTTCTTTTCATTTGAAAAGGAATTATTTTATAAAAAATTGTATGAGGTTGTTACAGGTCTTCTGACGTAGATAATTTTTCTTTCACAGAAGCCTTGTATTCATTCATTAAGTATTAAATAAAGTCTTTTTTTTATTTGTATTATTTTGTGTATTATAGTTGATAAGACAAAACATTTGGATAATGAATTTAGTTTCTAATAAAAACAAATTTTCAGTTCGAAGTGTGAAGAAAGATGAGAGAGGCTATTATGAAGAATTACTGCGTTACAGCCGAGAGCACTTGATGCTCTATCCATATCATTTATCAGATTTTATTGTTACTCGTATGCGTGTAACACCATTCCAGTATTATATATCGATAATGCAGGTAATTGCTTCTTAACCTTTGTTTTATTCTAAGTAAACTTCGCTTCTGAACTATGGTAAATATTTTCATTTTGAATTTCAGGACCTTATGGAACAGGAAAAAAGCTATGATTCTCTTCCTAATTTTACTGCAGCTGATTGTTAGTAATATATTTATTTGATTATTTAGTAGTAATTTATTGAATATATAAGTAGTTTGATTTTTAACTGGCATAACAAAGTAAGGATTCTTAAAGTGATTAGAATGTTTTCTTCTTTCATTGAAGAGCATTCAACAGGATTGAAATGCTCTGACACTGGCTGAAGATAATCTTTCAGCAAGCAAATGAGATAAAAAGAATGTTTTCTTCTTTCATTGAAGAGCATTCAACAGGATTGAAATGCTCTGACACTGGCTGAAGATAATCATTCAGCAAGCAAATGAGATAAAAACTAAAGAATGTTAAAAATATAAAATCCAAATAAATCAGCTGTGTTGTAAACTTATATTAAAATGCAATGAACAATCACTAGCCTATGTAAATGCAAAAATGCTTCATTCACAGGAAGTTTGCTTTCTTTGAATTAGACTTTAGTTCATTAAATTAAAACTAACCCTATTATTATGCCATTTACTTTTTAGGAAACATTTGTTTGTAGAATACGATTTAACATATTTTATTTGTAATGGTATATGATTTTGATTTGTAAATTATGAAATTTTCCAACCTTTATTTAATTTTCCTATCATTCTGAATTCACATTGACATGTTTTTATATTTTAGACCCAGATTATTATTTATTTTTTAAATTTCATTTTTGCCACGTGCTATGTGAGATTTAATCTATGTTTAGAGTTTGTTGAAGTACAGGGTTAGTAAGAAAAGTTTCCCACTTTAGAGGGCTCTAGAATGCGTTCTATTGGTCCAAATGAGGTAAAATTTGAACTACAGATATTTCAAAGGATGCACTTGACATTTATTAAATAAAAAGTTTTAGTCCAAAAATCCGCTGATATGTGGCACTGTAACACACATAAAATGTTTAATATACTTTGTTAAATAACGTAAACATTATAACTGCTCAATATGTCCTCCTTCATGTTCGCAATCTGCTGTAATCGCAGAACTGTATTTTCCAGCTGACCGTAGTGAGTCTGCCAAAATACCAAGAACATGGTGTCAAATTCTGTCCTCTAGATCTCTCAGAGATGCTGGCTTTTCACAGTAGAGATTGTCCTTCAGGAAATCCCACAACGAAAAGTCACAGATGATAATATCTGGCGAGCAAGGAGGCCATGCTTTTGAAAATGCTCGGTGATCACTCATTCATCTGTGAAATGCTGTCTTAGCAATTGCTTTACATGACAATTAATGTGAGGAGGTGCATCATCCTGCATGAAAATGATGTCCTGAATGCATCCACACTGTTGAAGTAGTTGGATTACAAGATATACCACGATATACAGTATACCACGATACAGTATTACCACGATTACAGTATACCACGATATTGTTGTCTTGTGATGGAACAGGTTTGGATTCCATTTGCAGTTATCTCTTCGAAAAGATATGGTCCAGTGATAAAGGTAGTTATAAAACCACACCATACTGTCATTTTTTTCAGGATACAAGGGTTGTTCCTGGATAGCATGAGGGTTCTCTGCTGCCTAAATTTGACAATTGTGGGTGTTAACATGCCCATTGAGGCAAAAGTGGGCTTCATCTGTCTACAGAATGTTCCATGGCCAAGTAACGTCAACCACCATTCGAGCAAGTAACTGAAGTGCAAAAGATTTAGGAGCCTCTGAGTCCTCATCCTGCAGTAGGTGCACAGGCTTGATTTTGTACGGATAAAAATTCAAACTTTGCCATAAGATGTTTTGCATAGTGGAATATGCCATATCCAATACCCGGGAAACAACTGGCACACTCGTACTACCATGCGGCCATGACCGACTGCTGGCTTCAATGATTGTGATAGCCACATTTTCAACACTTGAAGACTGGATTTCCTTTCATCCTCTGCCTGGAAGAATACCAGGTTGCCCAGTTGTTTCAAATTTCTTTCTTTATTATCTTGCATAGGGCACCTGGAGACATTGGACCTCTTCATATCTGCTTCATACAGTGCAATTATTTTACAGCTGTGCAGTTCTGCTGGTACTGACAGAAATATTTTACCAATAGTGCTTTCACTTGCTATGTAGACATGATGTGCAGAGATGTAACAAATAATGTCTCATTTTTCAATATATGCAAATTAATACCATTTTGCTTTATAGCGCCACCTATCGACAGATTTTAGTACTAAAAATTTTTATTTAATAAGTGTCAAGTTCATCGTTTGAATTATCTGTAGTTCAAAGTTTATCTCATTTAGACTAATAGAATGCATTCTAGAGCCACCTGAAGTGAGAAACTTATTTCTTGTTAACCCTGTATTTCTAATTTTTTAAATTCCAAACATTTCTGTTTTTATCTGGTTTTATGACAGGGATATTTTGAGTAAGTTCTTTTGTATGTGTTTAACTATTTCTTAATTTTATAGAGACATTAGGTTATTTTGAAGCAGGAAACATGAGAAATGAGCAATGCCCTCACTGGGACTCGAACCTAGGACCTCTCGAATACGCACTGACCATTACACCACGAAGGCATGCTAAGAAGTTTGGAGAAATACCTTATAATACTCCCCTTTTAAAGGGTGACTGGGGATAAGAGGCCCCAATCACCAAATCCTGGTGGTGGTGAATCATTATCTACCACCTTTCAGTTCGGGTGCCACTGTAGAGAGTTTAGGTTATTTGGAATCAGGAGATGTAGGTTTCATCTTTCCTACTTCAAAAAATCTAGAGTGACGACCAAATTAAAAAAGGTGGTGGATGATGATTCTCCACCACCAGGATTTGGCAATTGGGTTGCCTAATGCCCAGTCGCACTTTAAAAGGGGGAGTATATAAGGTATTTCTCCCACCTTCTTAACATGCCTTCATAGTGTAGTGGTCAGTGCACTCGGCACATATTCAAGAGGTTGGTTCAAGTCCAGGCAAAGGAGTTGTTCATTTTTCACATCTCGTGCTCCCAAATAACCTAATGTGTCTACAGTTTCATTACTAATATGCAGGAATATTATGGTACATGTTTGCTGTTGGTTTGATGTCTCATAATCAGGAAAAAAAAAGCATCATTAATTTCATTAATTTTTTGTGTGATTGCTGTGTGAAATCAATACTTAAATCATTTTCCTGATAGTATTTTACAGTAAACAATATTGATAAAAGAATGGAAAATCTCAGTTTCTGTTTTAGAACATATGTAATTGGAGGGAAATCATTAATTCTGTTATAATCAGGTGAAAATCAGACTATTTATCTCAAATTTTTTTGCTATTGCATCTCATTAGCAATCATAATTTATATACTGGAGGTCCATATACATTTAGGAAGGGGATTCATATTCATAAATTGGCAAAACCTGTTCTGAATGATCATATGGTTTTAAATAAGAAGTGGACTAACTTTATTGTCTGAATAAGGTTAAATTGTAATAATGGACTGTCTTCATTCAGAGGGGACTCTGCATAGTGTTTGAAGCCCAGTGTTTTAAAGAGCTGTCATTAAAATGTTGAGAATCATCAGAAAGCTTTTTCAAAGTTATCACTTAATCATCAATATCTGATGCCAAGAGCTAAGTGAACCAGCTGTAATATTATTCATTCTGATGAGCTTTGTTATTCGAAGCACAATATAAAATTAATTAAATGAATAGCATGAAGCGGCTAGCTCCATGAAGAGTGGAGAAAGTTATAGATTCGCATTAAGATAAGAGGTCTAAATAAATCGATTTCTGCTGGCATTTCCTTAATGGTTCCTTTTCTTGGTATTGAAAAATATCAGTTGAGTAGCAAAAAGGCAATCATATATAAATGCAAATTTGTAGATGTAAGTAAATGTTTACATTTTTGTGCTACGTGACAGCTTTTTCCAAAAAATTACCACACGCGTGTGGTCGTGGGTGCAAATTCGGAAAATATTTTTTTCCCGCAAATATTTTGTAATTGTATGCTATTAATTGCGTTGTATTATTTTATTTTGTATACATTCGGCTCTGTAATTTTTATATCGGTTTTCATGGGAAAAAAAAAATATATATATGTGCAGCCAGCTGATTTTGCTCGCAATCTTCAAGAATTATCTGATGAAGAAAAGGAAGACAAGGAAACCTTTGGATATGAGAATAATAGCGAATTGAGTGAGGAAAATATAGAGATGACTATTATCAGCAGTGAATTTGAACAATATGTTTCTGATGATGATGATAATAGCGATATAGAAAAAAGGAATGATGGTGATATGGTCTAAATTGGTAAGGATAAATCTTCTAAGTGGCGAAAACAAAAGCATGCAAACTGCTCAAAGACGAAAAAGATGAATATTGTGAAAGCGTTACCAGGGTTAAAACACCATGCCAAGGATACAGAGGATGAAATAGGATAATTTTTTTAAATCGTTGATATAAATATGCTTGATAAAATTTTGGAATGTACAAATAAATTTATAAGTTTGCGAAAGGGCAGATACTCAAGAGACGGACTGCACTCTGTCAGTTACTTCTAGACTGGAAATGATGGCATACTTTGGATTGTTATATATAATAGGAATGAAAGAAGCACATGCAAATGTAAAAGAATTGTTCCCAAGTGATGGCACTGGAATTGAAATAACAAGAGCTGTAATGAGCTACAAGAGATTTTCATTTTTGACAAGTTGTCTTCGATTCGATGATAAATCAGCAAGACAGGACAGACATAAAATGGACAAATTGGCAGCTATCCAGAATATCTTTGAATTTTTTTTAAAAAATTGTAATGATTGCTACACTTTGGGCGGGTTCGTCACTATTGAGGAGATGCTGCATCCATTTTGAGGGCGCTGTCAATGGATTCAGTGCATGCCTAGTAAACCATCAAGTATGGGATAAAAATGTATTCTTTGTGCGATTCAAAAACATTTTATACATCTGGCCTCGAAATTTATTGTGGAGCACAACTTAGTGGTTGTTACGCTGTTTCCAACAGTCCTATGGATAAGACAGGCAAATCGACAACCTTGTATTCGGCATATATTTTGTAAAATCCCAATCGATTTCGAGGGCAAAATGGGTCCCCCTTCATCAGGAGCAAAAAATTCTGCAAAAGCGAGAAAGCGAAAGTCGATCATATTTATACCCACAGGCGATCAGTGGAAGAGCCGATAGCGCTATCTATCGGCAGAAATAGTAACGAAAAATGAAGGGTTAAGTTAGTAGAATTTTGAAGGCATTAGGGAAGACTGGATTGGAATTGAAGTCATTGACTAAACAGGATAAATTTTTGTCAATGTGAAAAGCGTCAAGAAAATACAATTCGGTAATAGAACTAGCTTTTTGGATAATTTTAGCAGAACCCAAATCAAAATTGTAATTGAATTTCTAACTATGATTAGCTATTGAAGATTTGTTTATTTCACCTTTTCGGACATAATTTTATGGGACATTCTTTTATGCAAAACTTTAATGCTCTTTTTGTTTGGCCAGTATAACTTAAGCCACACTGACACGATTATAAAATTACCTAAATTAAAGTCAGAAATAGAATCTTTAAGACTGAACCTCGGATTTTATTTAAGGCAAGAAAACAACTTGAAAATTAAACTTGTGTAAAATCCGTGCAATTTTGTAACTGATAAAAGGATGAAATGGAAGCACAACAAGGTTATTAATGTTATTTCTGACATCAGAATGTGTTCTTAGATGGCACGATGAGAACTTTCGAACAGCTTTATCAATTACTACGGGAGAAAATCCTCGGTCAAGGGCAACAGATCATAAATAATTGAGTTCCTTAGCAAGAAGAGATTCTGAATAACGAACTTTGAGAGCTCGAAATACATAATAGTAAAAAGAAGCCATTTTTTGCTTAACCGGGTGACATGACTTAGCATGTGGAGGTAAACAAACAGAAAAGGGTATTTACCGTAAACAGTTGTGCTGAAATTAGATCCATTGCGGATTATAAGAATATCAAGGAAAGGCAGTGTATTATCAGATTCAGTCTCAAAAGTGAACTGGATGGCTGGGTCAATCGAATTTATTACAGATAAAATATGGGGTAAGTCTTCCTTATCACCATCCAAAAAAGTGAAAGTATCGTCTACATAGCAAATCCACAGATGAAAAGATAGCTTTTCAAATAATTTGACCTCAGAATAGTGCATGTAAATGTCAGCAAGTACAGGACTGAGGGGATTACCCATAGCTAGTCCTTCAATTTGGCGATAATATTCATTTTGGAAAACAAAGTGAGTTTGACTCACAGAGATTTTAGTGAGGAAAATTAACTCTTCAATTTGAATATGGGAGAAGTGGAATTCTCGAAGTCTAGTTTCAAGGCATTTTAGTGCCCCTTCAACTGGAACATTAGTAAACGGCAATTTAACATCAAACGAAACTATAATGGACTGCAAAGGGGAAATATCTTTAAGTTTATTGATGACTGAAAGAATTTTTTACAATGCTAATATTGTTGGAAAGTAAAGGAAAAAATATGGAAACTAAATATTTGGCCAAAGGGTACGATGTCATTCCTAAATTGGGGACTATAGGACGAAAAGAAATTCCAGTTTTGTGAACTTTGGGGATGGCATAAAATCTAGCACAGTTAGCAATAGGTGGAATGAGTGATTTCTTAAGCTGATTCAAAAGTATATGAGAAGATTTAATAGCTGTTTTAACTTTTGTGAAGTCAGAAGTTCAGGGATCTTTAGGGATCAAACAGTATGGGCCTTTTTGTGAGCCCATTAATGTATGTGTGTTTGCCCATAACCACAATTTGTCCACCCTTATCAAGCCTTCGAAATTATAATATTAGGATTAGAATGAATTTCACATAAGGCTTTCTTTTTTTTTTTGGTTGAGATTTGAAACAAATGAATTGTTATTAAAATTCACATTATAGGTAATTAAGTTGCAAATTGTATCTTTCTGTGTTTCTGAAATTTTAGAGAATTTAAAAGATTTTTCAATAGGGGCAATGATTTGAGGAACTGAAGGTTTCAGTGATTTAAAAAAGTTAAAGTTATATTTTAATACATTTATTTGATCTTCTGAGAGATTCGCCTTCGAGATATTAACAGTGGGAAGATCCATAAGGTGAGCGGGGCTAGCTGAAAGGGGCGTAAGTTTTTGGAATTTAGAAACAAGGATGTTTTTATGGCATTGACAAGCAATTTCAGCCCTAGACCAAGATTTATGATGAAATGAGATAAAATTTAAAGTAGAATTGGCAATTTTTAAATGAAGGTTATATAATTCATGTTCCATTTTAGCCAAACATTTGTGCATGCTTCTTATAGTGTGACGAAGTAGTGAGAATTTGAATTTATGTATAATTTTCGAAATGTGAACAGAAGATTTGAGACTACATTTAACTTGTATAAATTTGGGAATAATATTCTGATGTTTGCATTTAAGCAAGAAATAGAGATGGTTCAAGAATTTCATACGCTTAAGGCGAAACTTACAAAATCGATTCTTATCTGTCAACATATTTCAAAAGTGTAAACAAGAAAGAAAAAGGGGATAAACAGAAAATATTAAAAAGAACTGGAAAAGCATAAAACAGAATTATCGAAAAAGGACCATTGGAAACAAAAAATTAAAAATGATCGTTAAAAACGGAACAAGTACAGAAAGTGATACAATACAAAACAAAAACACTATTGAAGCAATAAAAATAATATGTAACCAAATAATTTGCAATAATATGACTAAATGATCCACAAAAAAATGTAAACAAAAGAAGAAACTCACCAACTCCGGAAATAAGAAAATCTAACAACCACGTGGGTTGAAAACAAAATTGCACAAGCGGGTAAACGATCCAAACAGGAAGAAATTTTTCAGTCTTTCAGACCTATGGATGTTGTAAAAAGGTTGGTCTCTCCATTTGAAAACTCATGCAGAAATATTACAACAGATAATACACAAGCATCCCACTTGCAGATTATTTACTGCAAAAGAAACTGACACTTGTTGGAACATTGAAAAAAAAAAATAAGAGGGAAGTGCCATAGGAATTTTTGACAAATAAGAGACGGATAGTGCGAACAGCAGTATTTGGTTTCCAACCGGACAAAGTCCTTGTTTCTTACGTCCCTCATAGAAACAAAGCTGTAATTCTTCTTTCTACTATGCATGATGATGACAGCATTAATACAACCACAATAAACCTGAAATAATCATGGATTATAATGCTACAAAAGGAGGAGTGGACACCGTCGATAATTGTGTGCAACCTGTTCAGTTTCAAGAATCACAAGGAGATTGCCTTGTGCTATCTTTTTCAGTCTTCTGAATATTGCTAGGATGGGTGCCAAAGGATCTTCCTGAAGAATTTATCTATTAATCTTATGAAAGAGCATCTTCATTCGCGTCCCAAAATCCAAACATTACCTTCCGACATTTCTAAGTCGTAATTATACTGCTCCTAATGATGAAGTGCCTGAGCAATCATCATCGAAACTAGGAACATGCAGTTTATGTGTCAGAGAAAAAGAAAGATCATGAGCATCTATGAAATGCAAAACATGCCTTAGATACACATACAAACATCATTCTATTACTAACGTTATTTGCGTGGAATACTATGTGAATTTTTAACATTGAGAATTAGCTTTAAAATTCTGTTTTTCCATTATTGCTCTACTCTATTCCTAGTATTACCATTCCTTATTTTCTTTTACTTCTATTTTTTAGAAATAAATAAAAATATTAAAATTTAAGTTAGTTTAAAATGAGTTTAAGTAACCAGTAAGAAGTAAATTTCTTTGCAGAAGTAAATAATGCTAAACTTGCATGTTTTCTTACCAAGGTGGGTGTATTTTCCTTTTTTATTTCTCTATACTTGCCTTTGATGAATATGAAAATTAACTTCGATTTTAGAATATAATTATTAAATAATAAATTTTAAATTTTCTATAATGAAATACATCATTGCATTTCCATCTGACTAACATAAGAACTTAAAAATAATTTACTTATATTTGAATGTGATATTATTTGTATTTTGCAATAATAAAGTTAATATTTTATTTCTTAACAAATTTATTATCAATATTCACTCATTTCTGTCGTTTTTCACGATGAAAACGGTAAAAGAAGGAATGTCGTAAAAAATATGACGGGTGTGTGCTCATGTAAAATTGCAAAGTGCATGTGCTGGAAGGTTAAAAGAAAAGTTCTGTACTCATGGATACAAAATTCTAAGAGAGCTTCTTAATAAATAATTTCAAGGAGGTCCATTGCAAATTTAAAAATGTGTATTGTTTTGTCTAAAGCCAAAACATCAGTTACCAGAGCAAACAACTTTAATTCTGTAGGTATTCTTTAAATGTAGTCTTGAAATTGAAAGCTTTAAATTTGAGTTAAGCCATGGGAAAAAAGTCATAAGTTGCTGAATTCTTCTTGAATACTTCCACAAGTTTTGTGTGTAAAAGAGAGGAAAATTGTAAGTCATCAGAACTTAATGAGCTTTATTTGGAACTTAATGAGCGTTTGTTTGGGATTTTTGCTCTATGGAAAGTGTATAAAAAATTGAAAAGTTCTGTTCGCTGATCATTCCCACTATTAACGTTGAAACTGTGGAGTTCCTCACTTTGATTCTGTTAAATTAAATGTGAAGGAACCTAGTGAACTGTTAAGCAAATTATTGCTTAGTGCAAATAACAGAGATCATAAACTCAAAAAGGGTTAATTACCCTCTATTCATTCAAAACTAGAAGAACAGTCAGCTCCTTTCTTCAGGCTTACTACAAAAACTCCATTTGGGCTTAAAAATAAGAACTAACTATAGATAACTGAGAAATTAAGTCAAAGCTAACACAATTCTACGTAGTTGGCCTTTAGTTTTAAACTAGCGAACTATCAAAAGACACGTAATATACGACCGAGCTTGACAGCAGTTAGAGAAACTTAGCCCAAAGGCAAACGTGCGCTGCTCAGAATTCCTAGCTCTCTCTCTCGAAATCAGTTGAACTTTCCTTTAATACTATTTCCTTCTCATTTGCATTCAATGTGATTCTAAAAACTCAATTCTGATAGAGAGTTGTAAGTTGAAACAAGGCAATATAGGAATGGTTACCTAAATTAAAATAACTGTTATAAAAATGAAATATACCTTACACCACTATATGAAAAAAGAAGTTATACATGCCACTTCCAAATTTTCCATGATTTAAAAAATATAAAAAGTTGTAAAAAAATTATTTATTGGCTAATAATGGGATATTTAGGCAAATAACATATTTTCTTTTATCTGAGTAGTGAATATTTAAAAACGTTCAATTGATTTTTTCAGATGAGGCACATGCAGAGAGAACAAAATTTCAGATACTTCTCAGACAATAACCATTCAGAACATCACCAGTGACCACCACCACGATCCCAAAGTTGTAGTGTGGTGTGTCAATCATAAATTTGCTTTGCTAGCTCCATACGTTTTAACAGAATGCTGTCATTGTTACTGTGAGAATCAATTGGTATTGTGCTATGTTGCAAAACATTCTGTGGCCTTGGGCAAAATTTCGGTGAACAAAAGAAGTCAGAAGTCGGTGAACAAGAAGTGCAAACAATATCTGGCTCCAACAAGATTGTGTAACAAGCTGTACAACTTGTCATTCATTTGGAACGCTCAGACAAATAGTTCCTGGACATGTTGTCTCCTTATGTTGTGATATCGAGTGGCCATTTTGTTATAGCCAAAATATGCCATCATCACCCCCAAACTTTGGATGTTCCGAAGGAAGTGATACAGCAGAAAGTTGTTGCCATTATGTTGAAAATGACTCTCGGAGCCCTAAACAACTACTCAGAGTGGCCCAGTCCTAAACAAAAATACCACCACTTGAGTAATGTTTAGTGTAAAGAGAAAAAAATACAACCTAAAATGTTATTATATGTGTTTTAAAAAATAAAATCTTTTTTTATTAATGAGTTTGGATTTTATTAGTTTCCCAAATCAAGTAGTTCTTTCTGCCACACCCTGTATAAGGGTTTTTAAAACTGACTCTTAAATAGGGAATTTTTAAAAGACCTAGCATTGATGATTAGTATCTTAGAGGACTTAATAATACAGCTCAGAAACTCTACAGGATGGTAATGTAAGCATTATAAAGGTAAACTACCAAATTGTGAGAATGATCAGTGATATTAATTATTGAAAAAATTCTTAAGGCTGTTTTGAATCTAGAATTAACTTTATAATAACATGGAGGAACTTGAAGTATTAACCATTGAAAGCAAGCATAAATTTCACAAATTACCATGAGAAAAATTATTGAGCTGTGCCACAATGTCTTTACAAGCTAGGTAATTTTAGCAGTTTTAAAATAAAAATTAAAATGATAAAGAATAAAACAATGCGCTAAAGAATAAAACAATGAAGAATTAAGAGCAATTTTTAATGTTTGTTATCCAGAGATAGGGAACATGTAACAAATAATATGCTTGTGGCCAGAAGGAGCAAAAAGAATGCAAACATTTAGGTTCAGTATACTATGAAATGAAAAGAAATTATTTTTGAGGTTTCATTGAGATGGCTTAAAGTGAAATTATGTAACAAAATTCCTGATAGTATAAAATATGTTAAAATTGTCATGGAGACTATTACTGTTAGTAGTGCTAGAGCTGAATATGCTTTCAGCCTGTTGAACAATTTTTCTCATACAAGATCTTGTTTAATTAGACAATTGCTCTAAATGGAAAACTTTTAAGAGAATTTAATATTAAACTTTATATAAAAGCTTGAAAATCATTGCACCTTGATCATTTGACATGAAAGAAGAAAACATGGGAGCTTCTGACATAAATTATGCCGCATGCTTTAAATTGCTATTTTATGTAATTTCTATGAAATTTTGATTTTTTTTCTTTTTTAAATTTTAGAGATGTTTCATTTAAAAATGCATTCTTGTTCTCACAATTTTCAAAAATTAAAATTCGTGTTTCTTTTTTTAAAAAAAAAAATATTTAATTAAAATTTATACTCTATTTTAACAAAATAAAGTATGAACGTTTTGTTAAAATTATATACAACACAGCAATGCAAATTATATATATATATATATAAATAGAACAAAAAGGAAGGAGCAATATGTATAAATAAATAGAACAAATAAATTCCTGATCTTAGGGAAATAACAAGAACCAAATGTTGTGTGTTAATAGTTCAAAAAGTAATATAAATGGAAAATCAATACCAGAAAAAAAAAAGGTGTTTCATTTCTGGGTAACATCTCTTGAAGGTTTTGGTACCCTCAGAAAATTTAACAGTATTTCTGAATAACATAATGAAAAATTTTTCTGTTTCTAGTATGTAGCTCAGAAACTTGATGGTCCTGTTATATTTTCTGGTAGCTCCAACCTCCCGAAGTGATGTTACCAGAAATATAACACTTCTTTTATATCTCTTTATCTTTTTTTATTATTACTTTATATTATTAAATTTTTGCTGTTTGGAAAAAATATATATATAAATTTATTCATTTTATTTACATTATTATAGCTGCTAAATTTACCCCAGTTTTTAGCATGTTGTTAAGTTCAAGGTTTTATTTTAGCTTATTAATTATATATATTAAGAGAGAACTACTAAAATACAAATACAAGACATTTAAAATTATTGTCATAATATTTTGCATTGAACTCACTTTTTGATATGAATCTAATTTGTTTTTCTCATTTTTAAGCTGATATCATTTATTTATTTTATTTCTAGTGACTTAGATGTTAATGCATTTTTTTTTTTAAATGAATCTCTATTTTGGGATAATCGTGTAGGCTGACGACTAGATTTTAACATATTTAGCAATTTTAATTAGAAGCAGGTTATTACTGTGAAAGTAGTAATCAAAGTAAGACAGTGGAATAGAGTAAATAAAGAGTATATATGAGAATATTTAGAACATAAAAGAGCTTATGATAGGTTTGGATACTTTTTAAATAGTTGCATCATGTTTGTTAATGGTCAGGTTGATGTCATTTGGGATTTTGAGATTTCTTAAATTTTAACATTGGGGAGGGTGAGTCTTTAGTTGAAGTAAAGCTGTTTTTTGATAAAAGCTATAGATATTGCATTCTTAGAAAAATCCCTGATGATACCAATGTTGTTAAAGTGTGGTTTCTTTCCCATGCAGTTATTAGTATTGTATTGATAAATAGATGTATAACTGAGAGATATATTAGAATATTATTCTTTCTGCTGTAAAGTATATTTGTATTTCAGGTCTTAGACTCCTTGGTATTGGAAGAAATCAATATATAGAGCTTATGAATCAGTGTCGATCATCAAAGGTTCACGTTTTTTATTTATTATTTTTTTTTTAACTTTGTTACTTTCATAGATAAGTTCTTTAAGTGATATACAGAAGACCTTTGTTATCTTTGTAGATTAGTGCCTTAATGATACTCAACATTAAGGCACTAATCTACAGGGAAACTTTTTAGCATTGCAATTAATTTGCAGGTACTTATGATTTACCGTGATTTGTATGTGTATGCTCACTTTGAAGAAAAAGGGAGACAAAAGAAAATAATATAATAATGGATTAAGCAATTAAATATGTGTTTTAACTGATAATTAATAATTTAAAGTAAACATTAACATTTATATAACAAGACAAAATTTTAAAACTTTCCGTTGAACATCGAAAATGGTCTCTTGATCCACACTTTGAGAATTGCTGATATAAAAAGTTAGTGTTTGATTTGTCCGTAATCAAAGTTCATTCTTTAAATTTGCTTTGAAAAGAAACTTTCAATTGAAATAGTGCAACGTTCTGTGTTATTACTTTTCAGGAAAAGTAGATTTTGCTTTTTGTGAAAAAGTTATGTTCTTGTTTTTGCGGTCATAGGTAAAGTATCTGTTTGTTGTAGCTGAAATAATTAGCCTTAGAACCTGGGATGCTTGGTGGACTTTGCTGCAATAAATGCTATATTTTTATATGAAAAATTCACATGCTTGGTGTACTGATTTTTACAATATATATGTTACGGTGAAACACCGAAATCTGGAGAATGTCGACTTTCACCGGTGAATGTCAACATTCACACAGTCGCTTGGTGTATGTCTGAAATATTTTCCAAATACTCTTATTTCTGACTTACACCAGTGAATGTCGACATTCACCATGCACTAATGGCGAATGTTGAATATATGAGAATATTATATTTTCTTCTCCGTAATTCAGTCGCGAAAAAACACACAATACATTCAAAATGAGAAAGGAAAATAATAGAAGTTAAAAAATTTACTTAATTATACAGTACGTTGTAAATGAGAAAATAAAATAATAGTAATAAAAAACTTACTAAATTATGTGATTCAAATCTGATTAATTGCAAGAACTTAAACTATTATGAGACTTTGAATTGCACGAGAGGCCCTTGCTTTTACAACTGCATTTATGGGAAACAGCCAGTCGCCTCTCTTTTCGACCTACACCAGAGCATATCTGTGATTGTTGACATACACCGGTGAGGGTCCAAATGTACAAGAATACAGTGTTATATTCGATCTTTCACCGACATATTTGGTGAATGTTGACATTCTCCGGTGAAAGTCAACATTCTGCAATTTCGGTCTTTCACAGTAACATATATATGTAATAATTTGGAATGGCACTAATATTCATATCTTAATAATTTCAGTATAACAACTTGGAAAGTTGTTGATGGTGCAGATGTAGAAGCATGTATAGAAATTCTTGAGTTAATGATGATACATTGTTAGATGTAGAGTGAAGTCACAGACATGGCCAAATTAATAATATTTCCTTTTTATGTATAGATGATGAACATATTCATAATAAGCCAGCATAAATGAAATGGCTACAGTAAGTAAGCCTCTTTAAGGCTTTTTACATTTTTGTAGATAGGTGGCATTAGCAGGTCTAATGAACAAGTGAAGCTGGAAGCAAATGCAATGTGAACACCACATGACTTCCTTGTATGGCCTATTTAATTATGCACATTTTTTTATGCACTTCATTTAAACTTATTTTCTTGAATTATGGAATGAAAATATACATATAAAAGGAAACTGAATACAATTAAAATCTTTTTCGGCGTTTTCAAGATTAGGTAGGTCAGATTCAATTATATCCCTCTTCTAGGAAAACCACTGTGTTTCTATTCATCTAAAATTAGCTGATGAAGTATTTTGAATTATTTAATTATAACAGTTCATCTGAAAATTCTGAGCGCCTTCCTCTGAACAACCACTTCCTTTTCAATGAAATAAAAAAAAAAAGAAAGAAAGAAAAAAATGAAGTGAAATAAATTCATTGCCTAATAAAGCAGAAATAAGATATATACTATTTACTAATATTAAAATTCTAGTTAAAATGTAATAATTTACAAAATGTACTTAAAATTTACAGAGAACTTACAATGGGAAGAACAAAGGAACAAAAGACAGTAATTCTAAAGAAAAAAGTGAAGCTAATGGTTGCCTGTTTGGTGCTATTATCGATATAAATTGGTGATGGAAAGCTAATCTTTCAAAAGCTAAATTTATAGTAAGATATTTTTAATTTTAAATCTGGAAACCATTTAAGTAAGAAAAGGGGGAAAAAGAAGCAAATGTTAGAAAAGAATAAAATTTTCACACCATGGGCTATTATCACAATTTAGAATACGGTAGACCCTTAGTTAATAAAAGTATAATCAAGGAGAATTGTACACTAATTACACATTTACAGATTGCACTATAACTCTTTTCTAAAACTTCCTTCTTTATCCTTCTCTTATTTGAGCTTTGAGATAAAAAATTCATTACCTTAAAAAAATTTATAGGGTGTAAACCACTCCAGCTTTTTTAAGTAGACTGAAGTTAATTGGAATTTCATTTTCTTTTAAAATTTTGATTAAAAGAAGAATTTCATGCTGTTGTTGATCAATTTTGGTGCATACTTTTTTAATTCTGACAATTTGATTAAAAATTTTATTTTATATTTGGAATTACTATAGGTAGTTAATTATGCAGGTAGTTTTCAATAAGAGAATTAAAGAACTTTTTTCATATACTTTATCAATCCTTTTGCTTTGCTAGGCATTGAATTTATTTCATTTTAATTTATATTTGCGTATTTTTATTTCGTTTGAAAGGAAAGCGGCTGTGTGGAGGAGGCATTCAGAATTTTTGAATGAACTATTATAATTAAATAATTTAAAATTGTTCATCAGCTTGTTTTTGGAATACCAGATACACAGTGGTTTTCCTAGGATGAGGGATTCAATTGAATCTGATCTACCTTTTCTTGATAATGGTCAATCAGATTTTAATTGTTTTCATTTTAGGTTTATTTTTAGATTTTCTGTTGTTTTGGGGATTTCTTCTGGTTTTAAAACAGTGAGTTGATAGGTTATTTTGTATTTTTATTGGGAAATTTAGGGATGTTACTGGTTTTAAATTTAATTTCTTTCATGTCTTCATGGTTTTGGGTTTTAAATGTTTTGTTATTTATCTGTAATATATATAAACATGTATATATATTAATTTTATCCTAATAGTTCATTGCGTTATTAAATTTATATTCCTTGTTGATGATATATAAAAGAAGCTTTTGTAATAATAATGTTTATATATATGTGTGTGTTTCTACCGATTGCAATATAAATGGGAAATGCACGGTTAGCCGTTATAGCAGTCTCATACACAAAATTTCAACATTCTATGGCTAATTGTTTTTGAGGCATGCGAGGTACATACATACATATGTATACAGACATAAAAAAATTCCTTTTGAATGCACTTTAAGTCAATTTTGGTAAGAACAGCTTTTTATTCTGTCCGTGCATACAGGCATCATCCAAAAATTTAGTTCAGATCGATTTGGGAGAGAACAAAATGCATACTTCTGCTGAAATGCAGTACCCCAAATTTTTTGTGATTACAATTATTCCTTTACTCTGTACAAGGAAGTAAAAATATTAGTTCAGAAAAATCAGTTTTGATTTTGATTGGCTAATAAATAACTATCTTAAAGTTATTACTGGCTGGTTGAATTCACAGAACATCACCAGCATTTTGTTAAAATATGACACATATTTATCTGGAAATAATGCAGTCCAGAAACATTTATTATAAGCTATTGTATATGTTGAAAATTCATAATGCAGTAGTTGCAGACATGGCCAAATTAAGAATTGTTTCTTTTTAGTTATGGTTGGCAAACTTACTATAAAGCCAATGGCTGTTATAAATGTGCTTGCTTATGTTTTCTGAGAGAGCAGGTCAAGCAAGTTAGAGAAGCTGGAAGCAAGTGCAGTGTGTTTGAGACAGAATCTTACTTCAGAAAGAATCAGTTTCGGTTTAGATATCATTGAGTAACTAACTCTTAAATCATTATTGGTTGGTCCAATTTCATTTCATAAAACATTACCAGCTATAAAAGTCATATGACATGGTTTAATCTTCAAAATGACACTCTATTCAAGTTTATTATAAGTAGTTACTATTTTTAGAAGAGAAAGAGAAAATACCTAAATTAAAATGAAGAGTTAAGGAGCTATTGCAAATTTAAGTTAGAATTTTGATTTGCATATGTTTGGTTCCATATACTCGGTATATGTCATTCATCTGTTCCCGATTCTTGCCGCACATACCAAATGAAATTTTCCGTTGAACAGTAAAGGGAAAGTAATTAATCTGTTCTTATAAAAAAATCTTATTTTTATTATTATGATACTGTTACTCTCTCACAACTAAAATGTCCAAAACAGCCTTTTTTTCAAATGACTAATGGCTGTTCAAACGGCCGAGACTGCATGCTCTGTTTCTACTTTCCCCTAAAGTATACAATAGCGTAAGATGAAGTTTCCCAGGTGCATTATATCAGTTTATCTTTATTGTAGGTAGTCTTTTTCATAAAAGGGCTCTTTTCTTGTTCCTTAGTTTTAGGTTAAAGATGGCTTAGTCTGCACTCAGGGGCTAATGAAAATTCCTTTGTTAGGAACTAAAAACAATATCATTTGAAACATTCACACCTCTTTGTTTAGTAATGAATGAAGGAGCATTGTAAATCCCAAATAGAATTTCAGGCATTTTCCTTTTTTAAGCAAACAACTGAATGAAGGTCTTGCCATTCTAAAGATAAATACTAAAATACAAATTTGGTGAGCATAATTGCGCATAATACTGGACATATTTTTTTTCCTGGCTATGTAACTGAAAAGCAATTTTTTACCATGTTCTAATGTCTCTGTTTGATAATCAGTTTTACCGTCTATGCAACATTAGCGGATTTAATAGCATGTTTACTTTTCACACCTGTAGACATCATCATACTCGACATACTGTGTGCAGTAAGCAAGTCCTGAATATATATGCCGTTTTTATATTTTCCACCAATCTCTTTTATCAGCTGTATAGTGATCTTGAACATTTTTTTCATTGCTTGACTCTTCAATAATGTTCCTAAAATTCATTCTTAATGAATTTACAAAAACATTATGCCTAAAAATGCAATATATTCCAAGTCCTAGCATTATCTCAAAACAAGTAAACAAGGATAGTGCATGCAGTCATGACTCGTAAAACTCAAGTCATATTCCAAACAAATATCGCATACCAAACAAAAATTTAGGCGTCCAAATAGAACTTAGATGTATTTCAGAATAAATATATACAAAGATACTACTATATGCGCACATATATAATATATGTATTTGTGTATGTGTGTGTGTATATGCATATGCACTGTGTCCACGTCTTTACATGGCCTTTGTTTTCCCAACCATTGGTCATAGGTATACTTTGAATTACAAACATGTTTTAAATAATCTAAAGATTCATCTTTTGCCATTTTGAATTTAAGACTATCAATTCTGTAAAGAATACAAAACTAACTTTTTAACCACTACACCAAGCCGTATACTTACATATTGGGAAATTTTATTCTCATTATAAAAAATGAAGTACAAGATGTTTGATTCCCATAAGATAGAAATTAACTGAGGCAAGGGCCATACACATATTAAAGAATGAAATGTTTGCATTTGTTGGTAACCAAAAAGAAAATACCAGTTTAGAAAAAGGGTTCTGATGTTAAGAGATAAAGTGATAAACAATTTTCCTCAGATTAAGTGAAAGGTATTGGATCTATACAATTGGCCCAAGTGGTTTAGACCATTAAATGGTTGTTGAAAATTCTTCTAGCAACCGGTTGTAATCAAATTACAAATTAAACAATGTTGCACATCAAATAAATAAAAAAAAATTTGCCAAATGATATTTAAGGCCCCCTCTTTCCAAAAAAAAAAGATCAGTTTCTAGTTGTTCTAATTTGTTCATGACTGACCCTGCAAGGCAACCTGAAATAATGTCAGATATCCCAAGTTTTGAAATTAAATATCTTCGTCAATTTTGCGAGATGGTAAAATTTTCCTAAATGTAAGTGTAGGAATTTGAAAATCATAATGAAATGTTAGATTTCATAATTTTTATGAACTTAAATGTACCAAAACATGACTTCATATCATTTAAAACATTTTTGTGATTTGAAGTACAGTCAAACCCTGCTATAACGAACTTCAAAAGTCCTGAAGTATGTTTGTTGTATCCAGTGGTTCACTAGGTCTGATTCGATGCAAAAAATATATTAACCCATAAAAATGCATAAAAACTGAGCAATTAACAAAGGAAAAAACTGAGCAACATTGCAGCATTATTAAAAGAAGTGAACAATGTATGTAATTAAAAAAATCATATTAAGATTTAATTATGATTATTGTGATGTGCAGGTGTTAAATTTTATGTTCTTTTTTTTTCCCCTAGTCTCTTCAACACGTCTAGGAAATACATTGGCTTTTGTTTGAAGCATTTGCCCAGATATTGGCACATTATGGCATCTCAGAATGGGAAACCATTTCGGCAGTGCTTCTTCAACATCTGTGTTCACCATGCTTCTCAACATCTTTCTTCATATCCGAATTTTTCCATGAGCAGAAAATGTAGAGTTTTGAATTTTTTCGTGTAGTACCAAATGTAGATTTGGATTAACTGTATTTCTGGGAGATATTGATTTGCTTGCATCCATTATGTATTTTTTTAATAGTAATCATCTTATAGTAATTGCAGAAGCTTTATGTTTACAGTTCATGGTGTAGGTGAATTTTTGATCTGGTTACAGAATGCAGACAACTCTTAGTCAAAGAATATGTAAGAGTTTTGCTCTTTTGGAAATAAAGAAAATGGAAGATAATTTCATTACCTACAAACCTTATCCAAAATCCACAGAGAGCACAGTCATTTCCCCCTAGATAAGTAAAGTTGCAATGGAAAGATTCAATAGCATTTACCAAAAATTGCCTTTATCTTGTGAAAGACCGAACGAATGGAAAATACTTCTTATGAGGATAGAATTCTGAGAGCATTTATACTCAAATAAGATACCAGTAAGGATAAAAAATTTTCATTCCTGAATAGCGAAAATTTCAAAATATCCATTGCCTTGAATATCCATCAGCCTTGATAGAGTTCTATCTGGTAGCTCAGTCAATGAATTTGAATAGAATCAGATAATCCATTCACATTTCATGTACACCATATATTGTCTTAAGATACGTTTATTGAATCCTTATTCTTCTAGAATTTGGTATCACACCTGTCTCACATAGCCTGCATTTAGAAAAGTGGGGAAGAAGTTAAAAGAAAAGTAGCATAATTATGTTTTTGTTAACAGAGGGAAAATGGATCCTAATATCCTATACATGGATTATTTTAATGGTTAGTAGTTTTTCTGTATAAACTTTCAGAAATTCTGGAAGAAATTAAAGTGTAAATGAGTTTCAGTTGAAGATATCCAAGTCGTTATATCCGATTTTCGTACTCTTGGAAATGTGCTTTAAATGTATAAAATAACATTAAGTGCATAAGAAACTGGTGGGGGTGCAAAAGTTCATTCATTATGTGGTGTGTTTTTATAGGTCTATGACCAACATTTGCAAAAAAAAAAGTCTTTATATATAATCTTCTTGATAGCTATGGGTGTATTGATTCAGTAACTGAATAAATGTGTCAGTATTGGAGAAGATTGAGAATTAAGAGGAAATGTAAATAAAACTATTGAGTGATGGGCACTCACAGTTTAAGTATCAGGATTGTCAAATTGAAATGATGAACCATATTTAAAATTTAATTTCCTAACCAAACACATTACAGTTATGACATATTACATGGTCATTTTGTCATAGTCTGCAGCTAAAAGCTTTTAATGCATTTTTACCTCAAACTATGACTATATAAATCCTAATCTAAATGAGTTCAGTAGCATATTATTAAAAAAGTAATGTGACTGTTTACCTGTGTTTATTAACTGATAAGCATTTTTTATATTCTGTTTTGTAACTTATTTAGAAATTTTTTGGAGTTCGTCGAAAGCCTATCCGGGAGTTGCTACCATCAAAGCCAGTTGTAATGTTAGTCATCGAGCCTTGGTGGGTGGTTTTTGTTGGTTATGTGACTGAAGATGATATAAAGGTATTTTTTTTTTTTTGTTGTTTTTTGTTTTTTGTTTTTCGTGAATTTGAAGGGTTTGTGTATGACTGAAATATTTAGCTTTTTGCATATAAGAATTTTTTAGTATAATTGGCCAGCAGTTCCAAGAGATTTTTGCAGTACTTGTAAAATTTTATGCGCTTTTGAAGCCAGAGTTATGATAGTTTATTTTATTAAATTTTCTTTTGTGAATCGTCATTTTCATTATGTTTTATAGAAGTTATTCATTATCAGTATTATTCTTTAAATTATGCTGACAAATTTAGCATCTGATATGAAACTCAAAATTGTACTTTCATAGTATTATTTACTTCATTAACTTTTATGGCATCCCTTGTCATGTTTACATAAGGCAAAATTTTCATTTGCTATGTATTATGTACAGCTGTTTTTTTTTTTTTGTAAATTTCAATTTTTTTCATTTTGTCATCATATGCCATCACTGCTTTCAGTACCAAAATAATCTTATTCATATCGTATTATAGTTCTGCTGTTCAGTTTTTGTATGTATATCCAATGTTATTCATTTTCTGTGTGAGGACCTTTTAGTTTCTCCTCTTTCCCGTCTATCTCTCGATATAATATGATGATAATTAAAATGATAATAATTTTTTCCTCAAGAAATTTTTACTTAACTTGCTTTACTTATGATCAGTCTGGTAATACAAAAATTCAACTTATATTGAAACTGCAGGTGGTAAAGGATAAAAGATAACTAGTGTTACTGCAAAAACCTCTATCAAAACTCGGAGGAATTCGTGAAGTCCAGATTTCAGAGATAACAGAAGCAAAATTGCTAAGAAATATATGCTGGAAAGAAGTTGATTGTCAAAATTTGCATTAAATTTGGTAGATATTACGCTGGTTCCTTGTCTTCAGCTGGGGCTCATATTTATATTATTTTTGATGAGGACCTTTTTTCTACCCTAGGGGTTCCGCGTTAGTAATCTGTGGCACTACTGAAAGCAGTTAAATTTTGTATTCATTTTCCATATTTCATTTTCTTGGCCTCAGATTTGTAACCAGATTCTATAATTTTTAAAATTATATCATTCAGTTCTGAAGGCCAGTATTTTGAGTGCTGGTGTCATTTAATCTGTAGACCAAACTTTTGTAAAACAGTGTCAGAATTTACAAAAACAAATGAATATTCGAATTATGTAACATTGAATTACTGGAATTATGTAACATAAATTCACATTTGCATTGGTAAAAAGCATATATTTACAATATTAGCTGAAAAATATGCTGAAATCCGTTAAAAACAAATATTTAAGCTAATTAATGACAAAAAATATACTCTTTTGCATGCACACACACAAAAAATCACCATTAAAAATTATCCAATCATCTCAAAATGTTTTATTCCAATATTTTCATACTAAGTATGCAAATGATTAAATTTTCAAAGCCAGTGTTTGTTAACTTTGGTCATAGCACGCATTTCTACTACGCATTTGGCATCGTATAAAACAGGTAACAATTGCTAATGGTTTATCTTTTCTCATTGTCGGTGTTGCAGTTCTGGAAACACAACCAATAATGCCATTACAGTTGTTTATAAACAACTGAATGACTTAGAACATGGTCACTTAAGAGGGATGTGCAAAATGGCTGGTCATGCCGACCATAGGCTGCTACCTGCACCATACAGATACAGCTATGCAAAGATGCTGGGAACAATGGTTGCTTCATAAACGTAATCAAGTCTGTGGAAGGCGAATGTGCACAAATGCAAGGCAAGCTCAGATGATTGTGCGACGGGCCTGAACTGTGCCAACGGCATCATTCAATGTCTGCTATCCATCATCCTACAGCATCTTGCATACAATCCGTGGCACTGTCCACCATCTCATGGTGCTTGGCTAGGGTAGGGTTGTGCTCACAGCAGCTTTCACGATGTCTGCCTTTAGAAACCCAACGACATTGGCAGAATTGTCTGGAGTATTGTTGTTGCTGATCTTCATGGCCCCAACCAATTGGCATTGCACGGTGGTCAGTGATGAATCCTGCTTCAGTCTTGGGTCAGCAGTTCTGATCTTTTGTTTTGCTGAGGCAGACAGATATTACCCCTTATGTTGATGGTATAAAGTGCTATCTGACAGCTGGTTGATCCTAGTCATCCTGCATACAACATTAATTGCTCAACCATATGTTGATGATCCTGCGGCTATTTTTATATCATGTCATGGCATGCCTCCCTGGAATAGTATAATGCTGGACCTCATATGGCTTGCATTTCTCTAGATTATCTTCAAGCTATTGATATTCGTCGTTGGCCAGCAAGGTGACCAGACCTTTTGCCAATCGAACTTATATTGGATATGGTAGGCAGCTAAAATTGGTTACCTGAGAATGTCAGATCTGCAGCAACATCTGAGGAATGCCTGGCAGAATGTATCGCAGCGTAAAATTAGGAATATATCACTCCTTACTTTAGTGTTTAAGAGCATGCATTGGTGCCAGGAGGTTTCACCAGTTACTGATTTGAATATTTGGAGTTCTTAGCCACTGAATGAATCCAATGGCCTTGAAATTTTAATCATTTCATTACCTATGTATGAGCTTTATGCCTATTTAACAATAAAAACATTCACTTTCTTCAGGGTGCTTTTGGGGGGGAAGGGACAAGAGTGTATATGAACTTTGTAACAGAGCTTATCTTTAAAGAGTACCCCTTCCTAAGATTAGGGAAACATTACTTTGAATTACCATGATAAAAAGGTATTTATTTAGTTTGAGCTACAGGTTTGTGAATGCCTTTTTAAATAATTATTCCAGATGAGAAGAAGACGTAGAAAATTCTCTGTAACTGATAATAATATATAACAAAATAAATTGAAACAAGTAACTCAAGGAGAATGCAGATGGTAGGCAAATCCTGCTCAACACACTAGAATTATCATAAATGACACATATCACTTGCTGAATAAATTCTTAAATGCAATTCAGGTAAATGCTTTGAACAGTAAGTACTCAATACTGATTAACAACTGATTGCTGCTGGCTGTCGAAGATGCATTTATATGGTTATTGCACAGGCTTCTGGATGTTTCGGAAAAAAAAATCGCTCTTAAAGCTTTAAAAATGTGTTTCTACCCAAAGCTTCCAGAATGTCTCCAAGTTGGCAAGAAATCACTGTTAGAACTTGTTATCCTCAAAGCCCATCAGGAGCATTTTTACCCATGTCTCATGTTCTAATTCAATTATTTTCATATTTTAACTGTAGTTGGTTTCAGTATTCCCAAATCTGCAATCCTATACATGAAATAAGCATTCATAAGCTAATATGAGGCCACATATTTACTAGATTAAATCTTAAAATATATCACTGTAAAAAGTTACAGTTAAACAAGTAACTAAATAAAACAATACAAAAAAACAATAGAATTAAAAATGAATTATTTACAGAAATTTACAACAATATCATAATACTATATTTTTATTTTAGAAGAAAAATATTTTTTATGCTGACCACAATGCCTTCAATCTCTTAATAACATCATGAGGTCTTGTCTGTCATTTGGACAAATTCCTTGGTGAAATTTAAGATTCTAGTATAACATTTTAACCCCATAATGTGTTAATTTGGTATTTACTACATGGTACAATAAGCAAGGTTTTGAAATTTCATGTAAGCATAAATCATATGGATGGAAAGGAGAAATTGATAAATTGTTGCATTACTAATATCTTATGACTATTCGTTTTCACTGCTGCCAAAATTGTGCTGCAAAAAAGGCTTCCAATAGTAGATTAGATTTCTCTCCAAAACTGCATAGTCATCAAAATATCTTGATTTTAATTATGAATTTTTTCATCAAGTGCTAACTGTTGATTAGATTTTCATTGACCTTGTATGAAATTTTTCTTTTTTTCTCTTCAGAAACAGTATTAAATATATGGCATTAAAAACCTTGTGCTTGTGTTGGAAAATTTTGTCACTGAAGAAGAGGATCATGTTATCCCCTTTTTCGTAGAAATTATTTCAGTATAATACTCAACACTATTTGCTAAATTTTCATGCATCATTATCATTTATTGTAATGTCAACAGCCATACCATACTGAAAGTACTGGTTCTCGTCCGATCATTTATTGTAATAACTTATTTACAGTCAGAACGTAAAATTTAATTAGCAGATGTAACAGTTTCATATTAAAGTATTTCAGGAATATTTCCAGCTATGTATGTTATAAATAATATGTTAAGGTTTGGCAGATATGTAAAACTAATAGCTTTAATGTTATTTCATTCATTATTAATGCTCTTCCTGCTCTGTCTGAAATTTTTAATTCTTTTCTTGTAAAATAAGAGTTCTGTTGTCTTAAATTATCATCTTAATTGCATTTCCAGTGTTTTTATTTTGTTATTGCCCTTCTGCACCTTTGATACTCGGAATAAACTTCCATGCGAAATCTTTAAATACATTTAGCATTGAGTTTTTAGGAATATTAAAGAAATTGTAGCTGAACAATTCTTTTTGTACTGCATTTTGTGTAGTTTATACAACCATTACATGAACATGCACACTCATGTAATCATTACTGTCCATTACTTGAAGTAATTATCGTGTCAAAAATTATATAAAATTTGTCTAATATTAGTGATGCAATCCAAAAAGATAAGCAAGTTTACCTCTATTTTTGCAGTATATTTTGGAATGACTAGCATGATGTTTTGTTCTTAAATCTTAAACTGCAACCTTGGGGTAACATTCTAAAAATTGTTCAAGAAGACAGTAAGCATGCTTCTTTTCAGGTATTTTTTCACTGTCTTTAATAAACTGGGCATTAAATTTAAAGTGATTTTACTTGCTTCTGTAGCACTTTTCTGAGTGTTGTGTTCATATAAAGAAGGGTACTCTTGAAATTATTTTATCAGCTGATTTTTTTTTATTTGCACTCTTATCCTTTGATTCTTCCAAAGAACACAAGGGCTATCTGCCTCATAGGAGGAATGTTGTTGAGGAGGACTTCTTATGGAAAGCTGGCTTATGTTCATGTTAAATATGAGAAAAATTTTGAAATCCAATCATGCAACCAGCCTGTTCACCTGGATTTGAACTACCAGTGATCATAACAGCTTTGTCACTGTGCACTATCAGAATTTAGTGAGATGGGAGATGTCTGTGCTGCGTTGTATTTAAGAGTATTTTTGATAGACAGTTCATGTAAAATTTCTTTCACATCAAGAAAATGATCTTTTAATTTTAAAAGTTGGAACTAAAGAAATCACTTCATTAACTTGATTGTGTTCATTATCATTATCACTGGTATTAATTCATATCATAAATTAATTCTGAAGAATCCTGCCATCTGAAAATAATTTTGAGTGCAGCTTGAGTCTGAGCAAATTACATCTAAATCAGTTGTAGATTTAGGTGATTTTGGCTGTTTAGGCAGGTAGAAGTGTGTGTGTGCATGTGCATTTGTGTTAAACTATCCATTTCTTTATAATTTTACACATCCAGGTTGACGTTTTGGCTTAAAGCTGCCCAATATGTTTACAATGATTTATATTCTTTAAATGTCTGACATTTTTTGTCTAACAAAACATTTTCCAAAATCCGCAGTTATATTGCAATGTAATGTCGCTTCCCGAAGCCTTGCTTCCAGTGCATTTTTCATTTTTTAAACACACTTATTATGGTAAAACTATAAAAAGAAAGACAGGTTTTTCAAGACTGAATATGTCTTTGGGATGGAAAATTGTACACATGCCAATGGCTGGCCCCCAGCTGACTTCAGCTTGGCCACTTGGAAAACTGCACATAAGCTTCAAAATTTTTTAATCCATTCTATCACTAAGGTTCTGCCAATTGAACTTTGTGGTGAACTGATTTAAACGATGCACTATGCCCAGCTGAAATTTTTTTTAACAAGCCATTCCAAGATTTTAAGTCTGCTATCTCTGATTGAGGTGTATATTTAGCTTTTTGTTGTAACAAAGGATCATTTAAAATAGCATTGTTTACATGTGGGCAACAGAATCAGTTAAAGACAATTGAATCAGTATCATCTTCATTTCACTGCTTTTGCATTTGCTTTACCTTTGTTAATTCAATTTTTTCCACTTTTTTATTTTTGTGTAGTTTTCCAATTGTGTTTTACCAATTAAAAAGTATTTTGAAAGTTTTTGTAAATTGTTTTCTCATTCCCTTCCTTACAGCATAAATAACTAGTTTGTGTAGACTGGAATTCATATTGAGTATTCCATGCTTAAAAGTATCCATCATTGCAATAGATTTTCATAGAACTTTCACAGAAGAAAAGGTTAGGAATTCGACTTTTGGAACTTTTTGGTATTCACCCTTGCATTACCAACAGCTTCTGCAAGATATTGATATTAATTGCACTATCATTTAACAATCCTCTTCAGGGTTAAAATTTCTTAAAATGTATAATCTTTAGCCTGCTGAATTCCATACTTTCTATTCAGAACAAATGTGTCACAAGTGCTATTTATTATTTTTATTACTTTTTTGGGCCTTTTTTTTTTAATATATAAAAATCACAAACCTCTCTGAAAGTTTTTTATGGTGATTTCTGCTGTTGAGGTTATAAGTAAATTGATGCTGAAATACACTGATGTCATGTTTGTAAGGTCTGCCAAAATCAACCTTCCATTACTACTGTTATTTTGCAGTCCCTTGGGTATTCCAAATTTTTCCTACCCTTACCCTCCTAAATCCATACTTCATGATTTAAACAAATGTGTCAGAGACAAAGACAGTTCTTTTATTTTTAAGCTTTAGTCTAAATAGCCAGTCCTTCCTATAAACCTTCAGATCTGCACTTTTCCCTGTCTACTGCCAGAAGTGAATTCTGTGAGATAGAGGAATATGTTCATGTCAAGGGTCCAAAGGAAAAAACTTTAAATTAAAAGGGAATAGCTGAAAAGTGGGTTTGTTGTTAATAGAAGTTCGACTACATACATATTTTTGGAAGGCAGGTATACTAAATGAATAATCAAATAGAGACATAAAACACAAAAAGTAGCACTCCTGTACAGCAAAAACTGACCAATATATTTCATTTTAAGTTTTGGAATTTTTATGCATTTTGCAGCAACAGAAAATCAAATTCATCACCCTCCAAGGGAGATTGGTTAAAAATAAATCATAATAATTTGAGATCGTTTGATTGATTGAAATTTTTGTTATGTCTAATCTCGCTTGTCTGACGGTAGCATCAGATGAAGTTTATGAATTTTAATGTGGTGAGGAGCGCAGGATTGTATTTGAGATTGATGTTTGTCCATTTAATGTCATTCAAACATATTCCTTTGGGATTTAATTGTGTGTAACATACCTTAATTTATAATTTTGTTACATTTGGTATGCCGAAAGTATTTTTGTAGTAATCTGTTAACTTTTTAAATGCTAAATATATGTTGTTGAATGCAGTTTTATTACTTCAGGCTCATATTCTAATAGTTGTGCCAAAAAGTCATCTAGCTTATTAATTTGTTAAACCATAAAATTCAGTTAAAGAACAATATTGCAAAATAATTTTAAACTGAGCATATCTTTAGAATTTCCTATGTACAGTCTCACGCCCTGGAGATAAAAATGTTTTTTGTGTACAACATTGCTCGCTTTGAAATCCTTGAGTTTGTTGGTTAAAATTGGTTAAAGTTTTACAAAATATGAAATCGATAATAGAACAAATTCCAAATTTGGGCTTCCAGATGCCCATATTCGCAACAGTATTACACCATTCAAAAGTCGTTTTATCACAATGTGAGAAACATACATACATTTATGCACATTCTTCATTATTTAATTTCTTTAAATATAATACAGGGCTGCAATATTTGGTGGCAACAGTTTGAAAAGTGAACCTATATCTAATGTTTCCGTCACAAAACGAAAAGAATAGTCCTTCAGGGACAAAGCCCGTTTGGACTAAAAAACCGCTAAGTTGGGCTTGATTTTGAATAAAAGACTCTAAGGGTAATCAGACACAGGCTCAGGGTTTCTCTTTTTCAGGAGGAGGGGTGGCGGGAAAAGGGTTTTTTTTTTTTTTTAATTCATCACCATTTGAGTCTTGATGAAAATGGACCTAAGTCTGATAGTCCTCAATGTCAATACAGTTTTATTCAAAATCTGTGCTAAACTGATGTTGCTTTTTTGTCTTTTTCTTTCCTTCCAATTTCACTGCTATGTACTGTAAAATGAGACAAAAAATGAAACACAGGCTGTTTTTCTCTGAGAAACTGAATGCTGAATATTTCTATTCATTGAAGGGGGGGCTCTGCTTCTATCTACCTTGAAATGCATAGTTTTCTGTACAACTTATGTTAGCTTTATAATGATTTTTGCATAGTCTTAAATTTGATACTGTCATGCTTCTGTTCCTGTAATTAACAATAATAATAATAATAATAATAATAATGATGATGATTTGTCATATTTGTATGTATATGTATGCTTTCACTGTTTTATTTATATGTATGTAAAATTGTTTTTTCATATAAATGTTTGAAAAAATTTTGGATTATTAAGATTCAAAAATTAAATTGCTGTACTTAATTGAATTATGTTACAGATTATTCCTGAAAGTGAAAAGCGTATTATTGATAAAATTATTGATGATGGAGCACAAAGAGCTGGAGATCTTAATGCCAAGGATGTTAAAGGCATGTAAAACAATTATAGTGCCCTTTTTATTTATACTTAACTCCACTTATGATGTTTCATTCCATACTGTTAAATTGCCATTGTTTGTAGCTGTGCAAGTGTTCAAACACTGCATGATTGTCCCCCTTAAATGGTTCGTTCAAGTTTAAAAAATGTTTCAAATAAGGTATACTATTGGACAATGATAACGTTTGTATGTGACAGAGTTTAGTAAAAGTACGTGGAATTTAAATTTTTATATGGATTTTCTTCAAAAAACATACAGCGAAAGCCTGAATATCCAGACTTAGAAGTTTATGAGATTCCTTTACAGAACTCATAGCTAGTCATAGCTGGATGTGTCCCATTTCACTAAGGAAGGAGTCGATAAATTCAAGCTTTAGCACTGCTCTAAAATGGTGGGTTTAGTTTGCATATGATGGATATCAAACTCTGAATGGGAGTTTTGGGGTACCATTGAGGAAATTTCATTTTCCAGTAGGTTTTTGTCAGGCAAGTGCTCTAATTTGGAGAATATATCTTATTGACAGATCAAGCAATGAAGAAAGTATGTCTTAAAAGCAACCAGCTTTTCACTGGCATGGAAAATTGCATGTGTATGAGATTAAACAAAAATGAGGGCAAATGATGATTTGATGTAGTGAAGCATTGCCATAAATTACGTATGAAACAATATACCATCCATTTTTTTCCTTTTAAAGTAAACGTGTGTTAGCCTACTATAATATTTTCAAATAGAGTTTTAACTTAATAAAATGTACTCTTTTTATTGCATTACCCATTATAAACTGCAGAAATATGAATTTTTTGTCTTGTTTTTGTAATTCAATGCATGCTTTAAAATTCTTATATATTCAACAGGACTTTATAGAAGGGGTCTTATATACTTAGATGTCCCAATAGAAGACGATGACTGTGTTTGTGGTAAGTATAGTAGCATGTAAAATTTATGATTGTATATTAGTGCATCCATTAATTTTCCCGAACTTCCACAGAATATACTTATGTAGAAAATTTTCATATTGATAGTTTATTTTATATTCCCCCCTCCTACATAAAATAGTGTTACTATTGTTTGGCATATTAGATGTGTGTGCTAGTATCTAGTGTTTGGTATGAAGTTAAGACAAAATAACCCCCCCTTTTTTAATTTATCTGTAAGGGAAAACATATGAGGTGAAACACAGTTATGATAAAGGAATATGTGAAGCTAAATTTGTGTTCCTGATGGTAGAATTTTAATACTTTCAAAGTAATTTTTTTTTTGTGTGTGTGAACTGAGACCTAATAATTTTTTTAATCATATTGAGATTTTTTAATTGAGATTATTGCCCAAAATGCAGTTTAGTTTATTTGATTATGGCAAAGCGTATGAGGTAAGGAATGTCTTCGGGGAGGACTTTCTAATGGAAAATGGCTTGTATACAGGTAATACGTGAGGAAAATGCCCATGCTGCCAGTCCGTTCGTCAGGATTCAACTCCCCCCCCAAATTGACTATGCTATTTTATATAAAAAGGCCAGTCCTTTTGGTATATAATAATTAGTTGAGGTTGACTTCTAGTCCAAAACAAAAGGTGTGAGCTTAAATTCCACATAAGGATGTCTCCCCTTTCCTTCCAGGTTTAATATTGTTTATTCTAACCCCAGTGGTGGACTTTGCCAGTGTATCAGTGATGAGACCCTAAATAATCACGACTTCAGGGCTCCCAACGAGTGCTTTTGAACGAAAATCCAGTCATTGGACCCCAAAAAAGTGTTGGAATTTGTGTACTTGTAAACATAGGGAATTCAGTTATATTGTTAAGTTATCAATCTTTTTCTTTGATCTTTTCATGCATACTAAAAAAAACATTTTATACGTGGATATTTCTAAGATTCCATACCCCATCCATTTTGTAAACTTATTTTTCATCTCTGCTGTAATATAGAGGATATGAGGCTATTTGCCTGGGTCTCTGTAATTAAAATATAGAGTTAATGTCAAGCATTTATCAAATCACTTAAATCAGTGGTCTGAAACTATTATCCCACATGCGGCCCCAAAGCAATTTTGTATGGCCTGTGAAAATATTTCATTTAGGAATCTGTTGCAAATATGTTACGAAGATTTCATAATTTTTAATTATTTGAAGTCATAGTTTATATTTCTGAATTTGATTTTACTTGCAGCAATCATTTTATTGTTCAAAATTGATAAAAAGTTAAATTAGAAATTACAGATTAGTAGTTTCATAACTTTTTTTTAATAAAACTCATATCTTCAGTGAATCAACTATCCCTTCGCTGTCAGGAGAGGCGAGAAGACAGCAAATTAGAAAAATTCATTTTAGTTTTAGTACCTTTTGTAGGGTGCTTCTAGAAAGCTTGAATAGAGTAATTTAAAATTTCCCCCCTGAACTGTTTGATTAAAAGTTGTAAATAGTGCTCTATATAGAACATGTAAATTTGGAATAAAAAAATCTTAAAACCTGCTTATTTTTTTCCCTGAACTGTTACATTAAAAGTTGTAAATAATACTGTATGTACAACATGTACACTGTGCAAAAAATATAAAAATGGGACAGTTGTATATTTCCCGTTCTGCTGGGCTGATTGACGAAATTCAAATTGCGTATTTTATGTTTCGAAAGCGCCACTTAGGATATATATTAGATTTATATATAGCGTTATTCTAACATAGCTATTTTGACACAAATTCGAACCTTTTTCTGAAATGACATGCCAGTTTTTTTTTCCATATTTCGATTCTATGACTCAAATTAGGTCTGAATATTAACTTTTCCAAAATTTGGCGTGAAATTTACGGAGAAATTAAAAAATTTATCTTGGCGCAATTTTTCAGTTTTTGCCAAGAATAATTTGCTTGGCGAACTTCTTAATTTATAGCAACCTATTTTCCTTTTCTTTTTTCATTGCAGATGAGCGAAAAAAAGTTAGCGTTCTTACTTTCAAATAATTTTTAAAAAGTGTGTAAACCACATTTGTGTTATTATCGCTTGTTAAGAAATATGCCAAATTTCAAAGTGCGCAAATATATAAATTTACGTATTTTCTTAGGAAATTTTGAATAAAAAACTAATTTTTTGCAGGTATGGTTGGAAATACATCTAATTTAAGATGATGATAAAATTTTATAGATTGCAATTCAAAATTTTTTTCAAAAAATTTATAAAAATTATTTAAAATATAGATAATAAAAAATGGGCGAATTTTATTGAGAATGAACCTAAATTTCTAACTGTGAGAGAAGGAATCAAGTAAGTTTAGTAAAAAAGAGATATTAATAAATATATATAAAGTTCTAACATTGAGAAGCTAAAATTTTGAGAGCTAATTTTTTTAAAACTACTCGTGCGATTTTTACAAAGTTTGGTATTTTGGCATAATTTGAGTCATAGAATCGACATATGGAAAAAAATTGTCATGTCATTTGAGAATAAGTTCGATTTTGTGTCAAAATGCCTATATTAGAACAATGTCATATATAAATCTAATACATATCCTAAGTCGTGCTTTCGAGACGGGAAAAACGCAATTTGAATTTTGTCAATCAGCCCAGTAGAACGTGAGATATAGAACTGTTCTCCCTTTTTTTTGCTCAGTGTACATATGGAATAAAAATTTTAAGATGGGTTACTCAAATATGGCTTAAATTAGTGTGTCAGTAGCACTTAAGCTATTTGTATCACTTAACAAACAAACAGGAAACTCCACCAAAATTTGGGTGGTGATCCCAAAGAAAATGACATTTGGGATCCATGTAACATGCATAACATTTGCATGCGGCATTTTCTTTGATTTATTTTCATTGTGTGCCCTTTTTTGCAGATGATATTTCTGACTCATGATGTAATAAAATTGTAAATAATGTTGTGAATTAAGCTGTAACAGATGTTGTTTGTTTCTTCCTTACTTTTGTAATCAGGGTTCTTAATTTGCTTATCCAACATTTAATTTTCACATCCTAATCATTAAACTATAATGTGATTTAATACATTGCTAGTGATTTTCATTGGTAGCGCGTAACAAAACATATAAAGCAATAATAAAAGAACACATGCATAAAATGTAAACTTGTAAAATAGCAATTTTTTATATGACTAAGAATATGTGACAGCTGAAAGAATAATTTTTTAGTTCTTAATGCATTTAAGTAAAACCACATAACATATTTTTTAATATTTTGTTTTATGCTCTGAATTTACAGAATACGTAAAAGTACTGAAAATCATGTGCCTTTTAAAGACGGAAAATTATTCTTTTTAATCACCATAGCAGATGTCACCTCTCTCCCCTCACATTCTGCCAATCTTTTTCGTGACATGTATTTACATTGAACATTTAAATTTCTGTTTGATTTAGAAACCTCATCTCGTTATCGTGTAAAATCTTGTTACTGCTAATAATAAATGATAAAATCTTTTGTTTTATATAACATTTTAGCAATGTTACAAGGAGGAGAATTGAACTTTTTTGAAAAATTGTCAAAAATCGGATAAATTATCTCGAAAGTTTCAAAAAAGTGTCAGTTCGAAAGATTATTTTTTTGATCTACCAGTCCATTAAAGATTAAAAAAAAATCTGTGCTGATTTGTTTGGTTACTAAATCAGGATATGTGAAAAAATTCAAGTTTAAATAAATAAGTAAATAAAGTGTGAAAAACTTCTGTTGAATATTGTATTGTCATTTCAAATATGTATGCATAAAATATCCTGGGAGAATTATATGAATAGAAAGGAATGAAAAATAATATCGAGATTACCCAGACAGATATACAGAGAAAATAAATTTTACATAAAACTATTTGGATATGCCTTTGTTATGGTACCAAATTTTATGAGATAAAATAAAGATCTATTTTATTATAAAAATAATGCTTATAATTTACTGGCCTAGGATATCATAAGTTCTGTGAAGAACAATATTCCATAATTGAAATTAAATAATATTAGCGTTAATTTTTACTTGGATGAAACAGGTATAAAACAGTGGCTCATAAATTTCATACGATAACAGTTTACTGTTTAGTATACTGCTCTTTGGTATAATGGTATATCGTAAACAGCAGGATACTGTTAAGTAGGTAGAATTGTATTGAAAAGCGTAGTATGTTCCACAGAGATGGTTTACATTATGCATTGATTCATTAAAATTTAGCAAAGGAAGCATATTATTGGAACTTTTTTTTTATTTCTAATATTTTACAGAAAAATTAATTGTAAAAAATTTAAACTCAACACACAATAGCAAGAGCTGTTTCGATTAATTAACTGGATATAGTGAAGCATGTCTGTGATAGGAGGAACTCCTTCATGGAGAGATTTGATGGGAAATTATTTTGTGTTTGTTTCACAAATGAGGAAAAGTGTACTAATGTGTCAGGCATCAAATCTCAAATGAACTGCCAGTATTCAGTTACACTGTGCTTTTGTCTCCTGTTAGGCCTCTCCCAATGAAATCGGTTTCTTTAATAAATAATGTGTATACGTACAGGTTCGTAATGAATTGAATACACTCAGAATTGATGAGAGTTTGATAAAATTTATTTTACTGAAAGAAACAGTTTAGTTTTTAAACTTTTCACAAAAATACTCCTTTAGCTCTTCTTAGTATCACAGTGCAAAATTAGTAATTACACTTCAAATTACTAGGCATGTTAATGCAGTGCAGTGTCCATCTGAAAAGCGAAGCTCACATAGAGGTATCTGAATACTCCAAAGTTGACTGTGACTTGAAAAACTGAGAGCTGGAGTTCTCTCCAAGCATGTATAGTTTTCCCTCAGCCTCTGAGAAATCTGTAGCATCTTTCATTTCTCGAAATTACTGGAAGGCATATTAAAATTACATATAAGGGCTGGATGCAGTTATCACACATAGGGATCAATTACAGTTATTCAGTTATGGTACCAAGTATAGTTGTGCAGGGACTGGACCAAAATATCACCAAATCATCTCCAAATTTGGCGATTTATCGCTAATTGACTTATTTTATCGCAAAAATATGTCACCAGAACCATCTCCAGCTTGGCAATATCTCGCTGAGCTTTAGCAAGGTAGCCCTTTACTTAACGTTATATAGCCTTGCCCCTATAATCTTACTTTTCCAGCAGAGCTTTGACTCTTCATATCTTTCTTGTTACACTATCCAAAATTCGTAACGTTGCCCCTTAACCAAGGACTGTACGACCCATGCAGTACGGTCTCCAGCCAGGAAGCCATACTTATAACTAAGATAAATCAATGCAATACTAAAGCAATAATTCAGTACATAACATACAACAAATAAACACTAAATTAATAATTAAATGCATGAAACTATAAATTTATATACGAACAGGACTGTGGAAGTTTGGAACATAGGAAACTTTAAACGTCGTTCTGACTCCAAGAAGATTAATATTTATTTACATTTTTTGGATATGGAATAATACAGACAGAAAATCAATCAATATTCTTTTTCTTGTTGAAGGCTTACTGTTGCCACTTGGGTGAAAAGAAAAACGCATGAGAGAAGTTTCGCTGATGGCGCTTCATCAACGCGAATGATGTCGCCACAGGGACCATGGTCTTAGTTTATTGTTTACATTATACACAATATGGGGACTAGGTCCTAATGCCACAGTAAGCGGCTAACCTGTCATAATAAACAACTTTAGGCTTATAATTTTATGACTTACAGATTCGAATTACGACATCATTCAGCCTGTTTAGGACAAGTACTGTCCCAGGGCTGCTGTAGTTTAGGAGAAAGTCCATTCTATTTAATCAGATTCCATACCTATACCTTGTCACCTTTGCTGAATCGATGCCTTGTAGCTCTGGTGGTGTATACAGTCTTCACGTTCTATATTTTGCAATTTGACTTGCTGTCATGCAAAATTGGACGTCACTTCAAACCATGCCTGGAGATCTTGAATGTACTTCTCAGGCGTGCAAGGTGCATCTGGAGGGCGACCAAACAAGTGATCACAAGCTCAAGTGACTAAACAAGTGATCGTAGACAAAGGTTACGATGAGGAGTACTTGGAAGGGAGAATAGCTGACAGTCTCATGGTCGGTACTGCAATAGACCAATAACAACTGAGGTAACTTCAGATCTCAGTCTTCTTAACCCATCAGCGAGATGTTATTAAGGATGGTTCGATTAAACCTCTCTAGCATGCAATTTGACTGAGGATGCTAAAGAAGTCTCGGTTTTGTCTGTGCGAAGTAATATGCAGAGTTCTTTAATTACAGCCGTGATAAATTTTTTTTTTTGATTAGAATGTAACTGAAGAGGCACTCCAAACCTGGTAATTCAGTGCTGTATTAAAGTGTGTCCTTCACTACCATGACATCCTCTTGATCAGGGATAAGATATGCTTCAGGCCACTTTCGGAAGTTATCAATGAAAACGAGCATGTATTTGATGCCATCAGCAGTCAGCAGCAATGTTTGTGGGATGTCAGAGATGATGTGTTCAAACAGCACTTCTGCATTGTAACCTTGGAACTTCCTTTGGCTGCATTTCAAGTATCAGCTACCATTAAAATGCCTTTCCGTCATCCGATTCAAACATCTGGTACAAGATACCGTTTTTAATATAGAGCGAATCGCTCTGAGCCCAATATTATTTTGTTGTGGACTATAGCTTGAAATGTCCTGCCTGGTAAATTTCCTATTTGAAGACTCTATGAAGCCAATTATGAGTTTGATGTCATTGTCTTCCAACTGGTCTTCAACTTCTTTGACTGCATGGTTTTGAGTCAAATGATGAAATTACAACTTGATATGTAACCCAGTTGATCAGCTCATATTTCACTTCAACCGTAGAACAAAATCATCAGTCATCAGCTTTCTGGGCAGGATCTTCTAGATCTTTGCGTTTTCATGTGATTCTCCTTTTCTTCGATGGACAGTTATGTCATAATCCTGGAGTCTCTGTATCCATCTGGCTATTTGTCCTTCAGTACTTTGAAATTTAAAAGCCGGGTCAATGATGCGTAATCTGTATGGAGCAGGACTTTTCTGCCATAGAAGTAATGATAGAAATGCCCTATGGCTTTAACTATGGTGACCAACAATTTTTCTGCTGACATCATAACTGCTGTCCTGTTTCGATAGACACTTGCTTCAGTATGCTACGACACATTTTTGACTGTTTATTTCTTGGGGCAAAACAACACTGACACGCCCATTACTCACATCCGTGTCAAGAAAAAATTGTCAAGCTGAGGATACATTAGGATTGTCGCAGTTGTTAAAGCCTCTTTCAGTTTGTGCATTCTCGCATTCTTTTGTCCACAAGAACTTTTGCTTGCTTTCTGCCAGTTTGTGAAGGGGTACTGTGATGAAAGAATAGTCCTTCACAAACCTCCTATAGTAGGTACAAAGCCTGAGGAAGCTACTCAGCGTATGGACATTTTCGGGGCATCTCCAATCTTTTAACTGCCAACTCTTTTTCTGGATCCATACTCATGCCTTCAAGAAAGATGACATGTTCAATGTAAGTCACTTCTTATGCGAACAGTTTACATTTGACAGGACTTTATATTGGCTTCATTCACTTTCTCAGAATCTTCATCTTCAAAACTTTTCGTTAACGATGCCATCCAGATATATCATACAAGCTTTATAGGAAAGACCTCTCAGTACGATCTCTATGAGGTGTTTGAATGTTCCTGGTGCAGTATATAATCCAAACGGCATCACATTGAACTGCCAAAGCCCTTCAGGAAGTAAATAATGCCTTTTCTTGGTTGTCAGGTTGTATGTTTACCTGCCAATATCCTTTCTTTAAGTCAAGCATCAAAAACCG
>KK121883.1:538814-621059 GCA_000611955.2 Stegodyphus mimosarum | reverse complement strand
AAAGAGTGTCCAGAATGTCATGAATTCTGGGAAGAGGGTAGCTGTCTTCCTTCATAATGCAGTTCAACTGGTGATAGTCAATGTTAAGTCTAGTTGATCCATCGTTCTGTCCAGGATTATGGGAGAAGCTCAAGGACTTCTTGAAGTCTCAATCGCGCCACTTTCTTTTCATGTCCTTTAAAAGTATTTTTACCTCCTCCTATTTAGTGGTGGATAGACATCTTGGATGTTGTTTGATTGGTGGATGATCTCCCATATCAATTATATGCTGAACCAAACTGGTTCGACCTTCGTCAATAGATGTGCCACAAAACATCTTGAAATTCTTCAAGGACGTGGTTTGGTAGCACTCCTCTCTTCATTCCTTAGTTGTACATTTTACAATAATTCTAGTTTTCGGCCCTCCGGAGACAGAGATTGGCAGACTATTGTGCCGTTTAATGCAGGTCAGTGGAGTACATGCTCCAACTGTGTCATGTTTTTCAACTAATCACTGTCACTGGCAATTCTCACAGGATGACAGTCCTTAATAAGTCAACAGATGCTGAGGCTACTAGTACTCCTCGCGTGGTGTTATAGTTCTTAGGATATTCCATTATACCATACTAGAAATTACTATTTTCAGCCATTTTTTGTTGCCAGGTAGTAAAAATTATGTTCTTGCTGGTAGTGTGACATCGTCTCGAGCTGTGATTTGATGGACAGATTTAACTCCTTCATCTTTAATTCCAAATAGATATGCATTCTGCCATAACTCTGATGGTAGGCTTTCTGAAGATACAGAGACTGAAGGACTACTGGTTCGTGTAGTGCAGATGTCTGAAGTACATGATGCAATAACTTCACATTTCCGAATGTCTTTTGCCATATCACTGTCATTGACAATTCTCACTGGGATGAGAGTTCTTGATATTGCGATGAGTGCCGAGGCTGCTACTGCTTTTGGGCTGTTTCAGTTCTTGGAAAATTCCATTATACCATACCAGAAATTTCTATTTTCAGCCATGGAACCATTGAATATGACTTGTACTGTGAACATGATTGAATATGACTTGTATTTGCTTGTACTGTGATATCATCCTGAGCTATGATTTGGTGGACTGATTTAATGCCTTCATCTTTAATTCCAAACTTGGTTGTGTCCTCAGAGGAAGAATGTAGTTCATTATTTTTGAAGCAAAAGAAAAATTTTATTTTCTTAGGCTACTAGTACTCCTTGCGTGTCTAATCCGAGTGTGCAAGGATCTGTAATATTTGCCTGACGTGTCATGTGATGCTAGGCAGCACTTTCAAACGTGATGTTAATGTTTAACTTACCATCGATTTTGATTTTATTGTTGGACATAGTCGTCTGGAGTGTATCTCAGGGCATTGTCCAGATGAGTTTACATTCCATTTCTTGAGCCAATTCCCTTGAGATGATGGTAACATTGGCTCCTGTATCGATGGTCATATTGTAAGGAACTCTATGTCCCATGATGAAATGTTCGTTGCTGCTGCCACTCACTGCAGAAATCTGAAGCACTTTAAATTAGGGCTTCTCAATATGTGCAACCTCTGCTTCATGAGATGGCCACTGATTTGTTTCTTGCCTCCTTGCTGGGAAGCAGTCTTATTTTCTGTTCTTTGGGGTGTTTTGTTGTTCTAGTATGTTGTGGCTTTCACCATCACAGTTCCAGCACTTAAGCATTGGTTTGTTGCCTCACATATTCTGCTTCAAGGCATTGAATTGTGTGGTTAAATCATTTAGGTAAACGGTCAATTAATCTATTGGCTTTTGGACATAAGCAGCTCTGATTGGGCGGCGGTCTCTCTGAGTTATTTGCTAGTCTGCCTTGAATTTTATGGCATACATTAAAGTGCTGATTAGATCATTGACATCTACCATTCGCAGAACTTTCTGTATCTCAGGATCCTGGATGCCAATGATGAAATACTGCATGGATAGAATTTTTCTTGTTTCTATTAGGCAGTAACAAAAAGCCAAGATGAGACAGCCTTTCAAACTCCGTGACAAGTTCCTGGAGTGTTTCTGTGAGCTTCTGTTGGTGAGATTTTTAACTGAAACCTGCTATAGTCTTTTAATGAGTTCTCACCAAAGTACAGTTCGAACATGCCAGATAGATCTTCAAAGTCTAGCTTTTGGTTTTCAGGAGAGTTTGAAGGATATTGGCTATGTTTGCTTTCAAAGAAGCAGCTAGATGGCAGGCTTTGAGAATTCTGTCCATCTGCATTTTCCAGTCAAGAGAACTGTGTCTTGTACACTTACCAGGAGGTCTTTCCATCTTATGTGGATAGCTTTAGAAAGGGTCAGGGAGACAGACCGCCTAAAAGACTTTAGATGAACCCAACAGTTTACCTAATCCATATGTTACCGATTTCCTTTATCCTGTGTGTCTGTTAAATATATCTGAATCATTTGATTTGATATTAATTATTCCATTTTAAGAAGTGAAGCAAATTAGATAGACATTTAGATTATTTCAGTTTTGTTCATGGTACCATCAAAATATATGAATTTGAATTATTTTAATATATGACATAAAGAAAATTGACTATCAGAAAAATATTTTAGACTACTGAATTAGTAAAAAAATGTACATGATTAAAATGATTGCTAATTAAAATTTTTGGAAATGGTGTTGAAGTTAGTAAGAGGCATGGAAAAATTATTTGTTTTTGAATAACTCCATGATTTTTGCAGGTAGAGAGCATTTTTAGCTTTATTTCTTCCATTGGTCAAGCTTTTTCCATAAGATTCTGTACCTTTTTAAAAAAATCTTTGTAATTGGAGATGTGCATTTAGAATCAACGTTAAAATAATAAAGCTTATACCTCGTTTCTCAACACTCTGTATGTTGGATAAATGATGCTGTTTATGAAATTTCACCTTAATCAACTTGCATACTGAATTTTAAAAACTGAAGATTATGAAATGTAAAAGCTAGTGGATCTCATTTGGAATGTTCTGTATCAGTGGTGTTGAAGTTGCAGCCCCTGAAGTGATTTTATTCACCTGTCGAAAACATTTTAATTATGTATTTGTAGCAACTGTGGTGCTTATGGCTTTAAAGATATGAAGATATGGATTGAGCTTATTAGTGTGACCTCTATTGAAGGAAAAAAGAATGAATAACTTGGGGCTTTGTCACCATGCTTGTACGTTAGGAGACATGTCTGGTGTGTGGGAAATTTCCCACTTTAGTCAGTAAATTTAGTGTACCAGCCAACAGCTGGTGGTGCTGTAGTACACTAAAATTTCTGGTTAAGGTTAAAAGTAAATTATTTAGTTGTTAATTGAAGATATTAGAATTACCTGAAATAAATGTCAGTCTAAAATTTAATATTTAGATGTTAATTCATTTAAATTACAAAGTATAATTAATAGTAACTTCTTGAAGATACCAGTTTGAGACTTCAAATAGAAAATAACTGTAAAATCGATTTTTCTCTTTTGTCGTCTCCTTTTTAAAATGCTTTGTGTTATTATTATCAATGTATGCTTTAATAAATATTTAATAAGTAAATTTCAATTTTATTTATATATTTTTTGTTAAAAATGTTAAAATTTTCTTTAAAAAGATTATTCTGGCCCACCAGCTGCTTTCAGGTCGAGCATTTGACCTACATGCAGTTTGAATTTGAGACTTTTATGTTTATTTCCTCCCTTAAAAGATTTTTTTTAGTATGTTGAATCTGCTTTCTGGTTTGAAAGTATAAATTTTAAAATATTAATATGGTAAACAGCTTGTATGTTTCGAGCTGGAAAATTATGTGAACAGAGCTAGAAAATTCATTTTAGAAATGACTTGTTTCATATAGATATTAGTAATTTGCACATAAGAGAATGGTTTGCTGTTATTTTGAAATTTAGATTGTCTAAGGAACATGGACTAAAGTTAAGTTACAGTATTGTTATTGAGTTCAGGTAGAGTATTTTTGCTTGAGTTTATTAATATGAAAAAAAGTACATGGAAAAAGTTTAAGAAATTGCTTTCTCCTCCCCTGTAAAATTAGCCGGTGTATGAAAGTATTTTGTATTTTCTTTAACACTTAAAATTTACGTTTTTCAGTATTTATTCCTTTTCATCGTAATCTCTTCTTTTCATGTTTTTATAACTGAATAATTTTTATTTGTAGTTCCGCCTCTTGAAGGATTTGTCATGAACAGAGTCTTGGGTGATTATTTAGAAACACTTTTATATAAAATATTTGTTTCTATAGATGAACACACGGCTGTGGCAGAGGTAAGAAAAAATTTGAGCTCGTGTGATTAACTTTTTTATATGAACTTATTTTTATATGAAATAATTTGTTATCACAAAGAAGTAAATTTATATGAACATTAGTGTATTCAAATCCATTTCAAGTATTAAACCCAGTTCAGTACTGAACTGTCTCCAGCATTCACAGCTTCTCCCCCCCCCCCGTGTTGCTAAAGCTTCTACGAGAGTTTGTTTCTTTGTTTTTTTTTTTTGGATTGTTTTGCAAGATTAGATTAATTAAAACCTAATTTTCGCTATAGTAATCTTCTGTAAAATTAAATTTTCAGGTGACAGTTTCTTTAGAAATTGCTTTATGTAATTAATATTGTTATTAAAGTTTAATTAGTCAAACAGTGTTTTTATTTTATGTAGGGCTTATTACTAACCTTAAAAGCTTACTCATGTGTAACATGGATATGATATGGGATGTAACCGTTTTAAATGAATGAAGTTTTTAAATCCCCTTTAATTTGATTTTAGTTAGTAAATAGGTTTCATAAAAGTAAAAACTGTATTTTATATAATATCTTCTGAATTTATGTGTTATTTAAAATGAGGCCTTTAAAAATAGATCTATTATATTGTGTATAAAATAGCTATAAATTATAAATATTTGAAGTATGTGTATGATACATGCATTTTGATTGCACACTTGTGCAAAACTACATGCTTACATAAATAAGCCCTTATTTCTTTATTTTTTAAAACCTTTTTTTGCTTGAAATCCATCAGCAAACTAATCATTCATTATTTACTTTTTCTCTGATATGCCTTTTTATGAGGGAGCAAAGGATTTGTAGCTGTATATCATTTAATGGCAAACTGATGTGTTCTAAGTGCCTTTAAATGTAATCTTTTCATTACGTACTGAAAAAATATGTGATTTTGACTGAGGAATCCGTGATTTATTAAATTCTTAACTTCGGCAGGTTTTTTTTTTTTTTTCATGTTTTAGAAGTTTAGTTTGTTTTTTGGCTGCACTTTTCCTTGAATGTGATGCCTAAATAGTATACAGTATTCTGTTAAATAAAATTCCTTTTTGGCTTGATATTAATGTGACTGTGTGAAGGTTGTTTGGATGCCAAACAAAATTTAAATTTTTCTTATTTTTAGAGCTGTCGTACATGTTTTATATTTATAGTATACGTAATGCATTACATGTTTCTGTGAGCTGGGGCAGCACATACGACAAGCTGTCATTAAGATCACTGGGATTTGGGGACTGTTGATTCTCTGATAAAACTAAAAATCTGCTGCCTATGGCATGGAAGAAAAACTAGTGCCTGCTTGCTCGTCCCCTTGCCTGTGTGCTGTTTTGTGAGCTTCTAATTGACGACAGTTATAGCTTACAGGAAACTGTAAAAAAATTCATTTTAATTTTTATTGGGTGCTGAGAGATTGCCAGGGTTCGTACGGTCCTTAAGAGTCCTTAAATGTCCTTAGGTTTTTTAGAATCGATTTTTGGACCTTAAAAGTCCTTAATTTCGTCCAAAATCAGTAGAAGGTCCTTAATTTTAATCATCTAAAATTTCGGTCCATTTTTACGACTGCCATTTCAAGTGCAAATTAGCATTTTCGAGGAATATTTTTGGGGATTCACTGACAAATATGGTTATTGTTTGAATTTGTTCCTACTTCTAATATAAATGGTGTGATACTCGAGTTCTTAGGCAAGAAATGAAACATAGGCATTTCGAAATTGTTTCTTTTTTCTAATGAAGAGCTCTTAAACAACCTTTCCTTTTTGGCAATTTGAATTCTTTTATTAAATGGTTCTAAATTTGGCTACTTATCAACATTTTGGCGATTTTAAGATCAATTTCTGTACAAAATATTTAATTCGGAGATCTGAATTTGTTTAGAACACTGTAGCATTAATAAATTTCGTTAAAATAATGGTAATATCTTGAAACTATATTTAAGAAATAATATTGAAATAAAACATTTTTTCCCTGTTAAAATGTAAAGTGATATTTCTTTTCATTTTTTTCAACTTATTACAACATTTTGAATCCGAAAATAAACAAGCTAATAAATACTGAAAAGCATAATTTACAAAACAGTTCTTAGCGAAAGTAGAATAACTGTGTAATTATTAAAAAATGTCTTCTTTTTTTTATTTTTTAAATGGTAAGAGTTTTTCCCCATGTAATTGTCTCAGAATATTCAGAACTTTTAGAATGTGCATCCATTTCCTCTATAAAATTCATTTAATTTTTTTTTGTGTGTGTATGTGTGTGTGTTAATTTTTTTTTTCAAATACTTCTGGCCTTTCGTATCTTTCTTTCTGATTTTAGACATTGCACTTTGGAAAGTTTAGAAGGATTTGAAGGCAAGATTTATTGATCTAAGATTCTAGAAGATTCCAGAAAAATGTGATAAAATGAAAAATGTTTTCATAGTATTAACTCGTAATGGATGTATTTTACAGAATGTCTGTGATGAATTGCTTAATCTTTGAAGAATTTTTGGGAGAACAATGAAAATCTAATATTTGAATGTTTTACTTCTGATCCTAGAAATTTTTTTCTTAACATGATTTTTCCCCCCCTTTTTTTTTCTTTTCCCTAAGCAGAAGTATGGAAAATGTCAGTAATGCTTCTAATGTTGGCACATGGACACGTATCTACAGAAAGGAATTTTCTTTTAAAAAAGAATTGAAAACTAACAATTAAAAAGATTATCATATGTATTTTATATATCTCAATGCATGACACGCAGGGCTGGCGTTAGGCATTTTTGTACTTGATGAAGTCTGTGTGGGTCCTAAATTCTGCCCCCAGTGCCTTTCCTAAATTCTAAAAGTTTTGCTATTTCTATATTTTATTGCTCTGTGCATCACTAAAATTCTAAAAATTCTGCCACACCGGCTCTGACCATGTATCATTTCATATTTACTCTCAGTGTTCATATTATTTAAGGAATAAAATTAGCAGTATATATTTTAAATACATGTGGTTTTTAGAATAACAGAAATCTTTAAATAAATCCAAAAATTCTGAAATGCAGAGGAAACTTATTGAGAAAAGAAACTGAGTGCATAAAGAGAAAGAAAATTATTCTTTAAATATATGTACAGTTAGTATTACATAAATTAGCCATTTGTTTATAATTTCAGCCTGTACTATAGCTTCTCCCTTCTTTTTCTCACCAGAATGCAAATCATTTAGATAGTATTTAAACTGAGGTTTTTGTATTGTAAGACAGAGAGTGTTTCTGGCTTCTGCTCGCACGCTGCATTAGTTTCTGCCAGCTGTGATAATTTGTAATTAATTATTCAGCTTTGCGTTATCGTTACCGATATTTGAATCTGTTACGATTATGAGTTACTGAGCCAGCTTAGATTAAAATTAAATTGTGTTGTCTTTGAGTGCTAGTCCACAATTTGAATTTGACTCTTCCTGTTTAGTTACATCGCCATGAGCTGTAGTTCATTCTGCTAGCATAAGAACACGCACTTATATTCTAAGTTCTGTTTAAATAAAGAGGTTTACTCTAACTTTTATCTGACTTTATAGTTACTTTCAGACATGACGATAATTTGCTTCATGTATATCTAGAGTTTTGGACTATTTAACTTTTACCAGATCATATAAAACCTCATAGGTATAATGTCGAGACATTGACAAGTTAGGAGATGAAGCAGAAATTAATGCGAACATTAGTTTGCTTATTGAAACAAATTTCTCATTGTTAGAAAAGGTGCTTAAAGAGAAGGAAATTGATATAAATTAGCCATAATATCTGTGAGGGCTTCTAATTAAAAAGACGCATAAATATTTTGTTGAGTATTGTTGCTGCAAAACACAAAAGTGTTGTAGCTTTTAATGTATTATTATCCTGATGTCGTTTAAGAATCAGTGTCATAAATTACATGTATTTTAAACTGTGAAATGTTATTAGACTGATTTTCATCAAATATTTTTAAAAAATAAAATTTAATAGTGGCCAGGTAAATCTATAATATCTGCTACCTAAGGGTATCTAACTACCTAATTCAATTATTGGTAACTAATTGCTCACCTTTAAAAGTTATCTCTACATCGAGCCTTTCATATAGTCACAAGATACAACACAAAAATGTAAAAATTACTATAAAACGTATTCCTTACAGCTAGTTAATAATAGTGCATCCTACTTACGGATCTATTTTTTATTAGGTTGTTATAACGAAAGTGAAGTTCAGGCATGGGCTTTAATTGAATTTATGCAGTTCCAATTTGCTGATAGGTCCTTAATTTTTTTCTTTAATGGTCCTTAAAAGTCCTAAATAGTACTTAATTTTGATGTGAGAAATGCGTACGAACCCTGGATTGCGCATGAATGAAATAAATGAGTGAAGTATTATTTCAAACAGAATGAGAGCCTAGGATATTTTAATGCCATCACTATGCAAAGTAAATTGAATTGAGTGTCTTCAGAATAATTACTTTGATACCAACTGAAGTCTTCTTGTACCTTCGTTCTTATGACACAAGAAAGATTTGTAACATGGAAGTTTTTTTTGGGGGGGGGACATTTAGTAAATCCCTAATGTCTTTAACAGTAAATAGGAGTCAGTTGGGAACAAAACTAAAACAAGTTTTTAAATGATTTTTTAAAGTACATTAATATGTTGGGTTTGCAGTGCCTAATTTTGAACATGTTGGCATAACATGTTCGAAATTAGGTCAATGCACATATAAAAAATGACAAATAATTCATTGTATAAATCTTATTTTAAAACAACTGAGCATTTCACCATTTCCTTTTAACAATATATTCAACTTTTTAAGATCCTTTTAACAAACTTTTTTTTTAATTCGAAAGCTATTTTATGGTTAAAAAAAGCTTTGAAAATTCTTCTGACTGCATTAGTCAATAAGTATTGGTGTGATATGTAATCGTCAATGCATTAAAGTTATGATTTGAATTTTTTGTGAGTTTTCTGTGTGTCTTTCTGATAGACCTCAATTTTTTACATCCTAATTTCAAACATGTTGCCATATGCAAGGTATGATAATAAGGGTACATGAAATGAATAAGATGCACTCACAAATAATATCATAGAATGCACATGTGTGACAGTATTGAAAAAATACTCCATAACTTGTTTAAACATATTTGAGAGTAGCATAGTAATAAGTGTTATACATGAAGGTGTAGCAGTGGTCAAAAAATGAAATAGTGGATGAATTTAGTGTTCTGTTTCAGACTTGTTAAATCTGTAAAAGAAAGTCATGACACTTTAAAACAGTTATGGATTACAGCGATGAAATTTTGATCTCTTAAATATATTTATAAATGCTGCTTGAAATGGTAAGCAGCTTCTTGTAGGGACAAAACATTGAAAAAGTAAAGAAGTTGTTAACCAGAAAGAGCAGCAATAATTGCTAACATCTAAATGATGCTCTGGCAAATTTCTGGTTCTCCGTGCAATAACGAAAGAACTGTCCGCAATTTCCAGGAACTGTACTGCCATTATTGCAAACAATGGACATTACTGAATGGAATATAAAATGTTTTTCTTGATTTAAGTGAGAATTCTTTTGTTATGAAAATCTTAGTGAACTTTAGTGTCATGCCATGTATTATGCATATGCAAGGTTTCATTCAGTGCTTCATGATTTTCTTTTTGTAATTCAGCAGTCTTCCATTTATCTAAGTTTTACTGTGTAGCTGTGCATTTAAAAATAGTTCATATTTCCTTTTCATATCCTTTCAAAGCCCTTTATGAAATTTGGTGGGAAAGGCTCGGGATATGTCTTGTTTTGGAAGATTTAGACTAGACGTTTTAATTTCAAATGACAGGGCATCGTAAATTAAGGGTTATAAATGTATTCTAGGCATTTCTGTGCTCCCACCTTTAAGCAATCAGTTTGGAGAAGGTATTTTTGTTTATTTACATAATAGTTTCTTTTTTCTAAAACCAGAATCTCATGTTAGCATACCTTTTTGGCCATCTTGCAAAACATGGTAGAAATAAATCGACCCACTTTGTTATTGCTGTTTTCGTGCTCTAAGCCTTTTCAGTCTCTAGAACATAAATACCTGAAACACATTCGATTTTCTCTTTCTTGCCCTTAGAGATGATTTGAGGAGGTTTCTTTCCATCAAGATGAATTCCCAAAATAAGATGTAAGATGTAATGCATGTACTTTTGTAAAAAGGGAATGTATATCGCAGAGTCACCACTATGATCAGTAGTAGTTTGAGACCCTTGACTCATAAATACTGCAGTTTCAACCACAGCAAATTGTGTTCAACAGTTGGTACTTAAGAGAAGTCGATGCCATCAACAAAATACTTGAATGCAAATGCACATTTAATCACGACATTGCTTTCCAATTTGAACAGTGTTGTTGATCTTCTCAGAAATAGTTCATATCACTGTAGAAAACTATCCACCCAGTGTTGTGATGCTTTGAATTCATCTGGCGATGTCTAGCTGTGGTGCCATTGCAAGAACAAATGCTTGAATATCATTCCGAAGAATAACCAAATACTGCTTTTCTGTCAGAAATCTCTTCATAGATGATGTGTTCCAATTCAGAAAATAATGGCTGCCAATCTGATCCACACTTCTTGACATTTCTCTCATTGACCTGTTGACTGGTCTGATTGCCACTATCAGACCTTTCGTATATCCAAATTCTCTTTGCAGAAAGCTGTAAGATTTTTATCCTTGTAGTCTTCCGCAATTCCTTTCTTGTACTTGATGGATTAGCTCTTTTGAGTATTAAAATTTATTGCCCTTTAAATTGTCATTAAATCAAGTGCTAAATAACTTTTGCTAATGCAGTGTATTGAGTATGAAGCTTCTAATCTGTTGCAACCAGGTCCATTTGTTTGAAATGTGCATGTGTATTGCATCTACACTTAGTCATTCGGCAATAAGATGCTCATCTGACTGATAATCTGAATTTGACCTTATTTTAGGGATTTAGAAGTATCTTGGAAAATCATGCTAGGGCTTATTTTTTTATTAAGTCTTATTTTGGAGGAAACATAGTATATAGAATTATAAATTAGTGATGCATCACCATTGTGCATTTGTTTCTCCGATTAATTGTTAGCATAGTGCAAAGAATTATTATATTATCATCTAAAGATATGTTATTTCCTCTATTCCAAGTAAATCATGCTCTAAGTAAAATAGAAATCATATTATAATCATTAATATTACTTAGCATAATATGTGTCACTTATTTTCTGAATTGTAGCAGAAAATCACATACCATTGTAATTAAGAGAGCCATTTAAAATACAAAAGCACTTTGAAGTATTTTGGTACTTTTTGATGGCAGCAAGCTCTTTAAATATTTATATTTGTAGTATGATTAGTGAAAGATGCTAGTGCATTATATTATGTACTTTGGCTACCAAATTTTTCTCTTCGCTCTCCTACCTACACACTACATCAAGAATAAAGCCTGATGATTGGAATGAAATTATGTAGCAACATATGAACTGCAATCATTATGTGGCATTTCTAATGTCATATGTTATGTGCCTTGGCTACAGAATACCTTGGCACTTTCTTACCACTGTACTACTTGGAAATTAAGCCCTAATTATTGAACTGAAAATATTCTGTAACAACATATAAATTGCGCTCATCATGCACAGTTGTATAGTGTCATTATTGGTGTGTATTCTTCAAAGCTTTGTATAAATTTTTTTTATTTTATTTTGCATAATACTTAAAATTATTTCCATTTTCTTCAGCTGTTAGCATTTCTCTTCTTTGATAATCTGTTGTTTCACTATGTCTTTTGTTATTTTCAGCTTGCAAATATTCTTCAAGTTGATTTGGAGCTTGTGAAGGTAAATTTTAACGATTGCCTCCATACTTCACATCTGTAATACATTAGTGTACAATTATGAATGCATACTCTTAATTTACTTATCTGTGTTTTTTCGATGTCTTTATCAGAATACAGATATTAATAATCGTGTTAAACTATAGTTATATTTTTCTTGATTTTATTCGTGTAGTTATTTGTTTTTTGGAATTTTTATATTGAAAAAATTTTCTGCCTTTTCAATGTGGATATTTAATCATTCTAAGTAATAAGAAAAAGTAAGTACTCTATGTAAAATTTCCTTGTGTACAACATAATATGTTATTAATAACTCGTTAAATTAAAAGTAAAATCCATGCTTCAAGTATTTAGTGCAAGATGTATATGCAAGGAGGTTTGTAAAAATATTCTTTTTCTCAAGATTTGAAATAGTAGGATGAAATATTTAAAGAATGTAATGTCAAATTCACCATGTGTTGTTTTTGTATTTAAATTTACGTACAAATTGTATAATGAGGGCTTATATCATATTTAAGTGAGAAATTCTTTAAATGGTAATTTTTTTAAATTCAAGACGAATAATTTTGTAACTTAAAATTTATGAGAAAGGTTTTTAAAATTCTCATATGTAAAAACCTATTTAAGAGATGAAACCATTTCTGTTAGCTCAAAATTGTGGTAAATTTTGAAGTGCCTCCATCTTTGTATTTGTTTTTGGACCTGAAGATGAAAAGGAAAGAAGTATTGAAATCTCTAGTTATGATATTTATGCTGTGCCATAAGATTGACAGTTTGCATAATGTATGCTAGTTAGGATTTTATGTAGATTATTCTCTGTGTGTTTAAAACAGTTGTGCCTCTGTATTCATAGTATCAGTTATATGTCATTTATAGTGAGGAAGGAAAATCATTTCTGCTTGTCTAGAACCTTGTATATCTTTTAAGTTTGCAGATCAGTTATCAGATCTGCAGTCTTTTTATCTTGCATTTCTGCTGGATAGTTGTGTAGCTGGCAGCGGAGGTCACAGCTCTTCTTTGTCACCCAATATTTGACTCGTATTGTTTTCTTTACGAAGTTGTGTGTTGAATTTACTTGCATTCTGCATCTTACACTCTCCGTGGTCTCAGTACCACATTATTATAGCTTTCATGCGCGGAAAAATTATTTACTACAGTATCCAATGAATAGTGCCTGTGCTTAGTTTTGGAGAAACAATAAACGTGACCCTTTAATTATCTGTGTTGTGAAAATATCACGTTTTATATAGTGTTCATCATTTTCTGTGGTCTACGTTAAGATTTACTATGTGTTCCTTGCATATTTTGAACTACTACTAGAGCTCTATGCGAAATCCAAAAAGGTATTTATCAGTTGTGTGGGCTCATATTTTTTAGCAATAACATTTGATGGCAGTTCTGTAATCCTATTTCTCATCTCTATTCCCCCCTAAGCCCGAGAAGGACTTTAGTCCCAAATGAAAGATTAGTCTCAAGATAGTATTTTGCATTGAATCACAATAAATGGCATATCAGTTTTCAAAGTGCTGTACCAAATATTATCGCTCTTTAATATATTTAAAGAAATTAAATATTGAAGAATTTGCTTGAATGTGTGTATGTTTCTTGCGTTGTGAAAACCAGCCATACCTAGAGCCATTAAATTTTGAATAATATTGCCCTCCACCCGAGCATGGGCACCTGGCAGCCCAAGTTTTGAATTTAGAGTTTGTTCTACTATCCATTTCATATTTGGGAAAACTTTGATGAATTTTTGATTAATGAACTCAATTATTTCAAAGCGAGCAGTGGCAATATTGTATGGAATAAAACATTTTTATCTCCAACACACAAAACTGTCCATCAGAAATTCTAAAGGTGTGTTGTTTTGATATATCTTGTGATTTTGCTGTTGAATCGAATTTTAGGTGGCATAAGCTCCAAGAATGTGTATTTACTACATGAAATAAACACATAAAGCATTAATAATAATAAGACAAAAAAAGTTTTGTAAATCTATCTTAGTAAGAAAACTGAACATTGATATGATGAACTGAGAAAAAAGACGGGGGGGGGGGGGGATGCGGGGGGGGGGGAGACAAAAGAAAAATGTGTGCCAACACTTAATGCTGCATTTGGAAATCTAAACATATAGTGCTATGCTGCTTCTAAAACTTTTGTAATTTTGCTGTTGAATTGTATATGGCATAAGTTCAAAGAAAATGATGCTTCATAATAAAGCTAAAAAGACAAGAGTTAGCAGGAGTGAGTGTAACAGCAGACACATAGACTGCAAGCTCAGCAAGACTGTAAAATATGTTAGCAAACTCTTTTGAGCAATTGTTAAAAACCTGAAAACCTTTCAGATTATTTTTTTATATTTTTTATGAAAGGCACTTTACTAGTGGCAAACATTTGTACTTTTTCTTCTGATCTTACAGTGCATTACTTATGCTTGCTATATTTTCTTCATTTCAGCAGTTATGCATTTAATTAGTATAGACAGAAAAATATGGCTTACAAAATTAGCCTTGGTAGACCCAGTAACTATAACTGTCTTTCAAGGTTTGACAGGCTTAACCAAAATGTCATTAAAGAGGTCTTTTGGGGGACAGAAAATTATCGTGTAAATGTGATCCAGAATAACTGATAAATGCCTCTAAAAGCTGAGTCATACTATTGTAATATTTTTTCTTTAAATTGTGTAATAATTAAAAACAAGTTGAGAAAGGTTTAGTTTGAGGTTATATTAAGTTAGCTGAAGTTAAGTTTGTCTATTTTTCAGTCGGTATGTACTTTTTATTTGCATGCAGAAATTAAATTTTTCTTAATAAACTTTGGGTTTAAATATAAAAAGTTCTCAAAGTAATGTTTCATAATGAAAATTGTATGATGTTAGATTTTGCAATCTTATTATATTATTTCTTTCAGAATGCTGTGTCAATGTATTGCCGGTTGGGATTTGCTCGCAAAAAAGGACACGAAGATCTTTCCAATTTGCATCCTTCTTGGCAAAAGCAGAGTTCCTCAAAAACTTCAAAGTATAAGTTTAATATTCTAATATATGAAACTTTTAATTGTAGTTCGAAATTACATTTTGTATTGAATAATTCTCCGTTGGCTAGTAAATTGCTGTACCGTAAAAAAGCAAGTAACAGATAGTGAAAAAAATTCAGGGAATTTCGAGCTAAAAACATGCAGAATTTAGCACCCTGAGCATCTCCTTCTGGCAACAAAAGCAGCTGTTATACATCTGGACGTGGAGTTGAACAGGCTTTGGATGGCAGTTAAAGGTATTGCAGTCTATTTGTCTTGTTACAAGTGTTGCTGACCACTTCTCTGCTAGAGTTCATCCATTGTACTGGCTGGTGAATATTATCACAGTTTCTTTGCAATCATTGGTCTAGCATTTGCCATTGATGAAAGATAAAAACACTGTGGCCAAGGGAAGAGTTGACTGCCTTGTGTATTAAGGAAACATAGGACAGCATGAGTGACAAGTGATCTTGCATTATCCTGTTAAAAGATTAGGTGACAGAGGACCTGAGGCTATGGTGTTACCATCAGTATTAAATCCTCAGTAATGTGAATGATAAAAGTACCAAATTTAATGGATTAGAAGTGAATTGGATTGTGGCACCTCACATCAGTCCTGATTTCGTGGCTGGTATGACCACAAAGAATACAAGCTTCAAATGCTTATTATCTTTGGTGCCTTCACAAGTGCATACATAGTCTCTTTATGCCTCCACATGTGCACATATGGCCATTATGATGATGTATGCAAGAGTAGGATTTGTTAGAAGAGACAGTGTTACACAATTAATATATCTGTGCACTGGTGAACATACCGTTGTAATCTCTTGTCTTCTTACTGGACATCCATGGCACTGCAGGTATTGTTGCAGCATAAGTGCAAATTCTTGGTGGTTTGCAGTACCTCCTATTTCTGACATCAAATTCCTTCATGTATGTGATGTGATTGACAATTACTATTAATGATGCAGACAGCTGTTGTGTCAAGCATTAATAAAGTGGAGCCATTAAGATATGGCATGTTTCTGTGTGTCTGGCACCCCTGGACTAAAAATCTCATAGTAGTCATTGGATCTTGACCAAGGTTTATTATTGTCTTCAGTGGTGAATTCTGTATTGCACATTATGTGCACCCATTATATCTGGAAAATCAGATGTAACTGAGCACTGTAGGGTTTTATGTATAATTAACCAGTCATTTAGCTTTACTGTCACTTTCAGCTGTTCCTACCAGGATGCAAATGAATTTGTGCATTTAAGCCCAGAGCTCGAGTTCAAACAAAAGCTTGTGATAGCTATTGCTGACCATTTTGTTACTGTTTCTTCCAGCATCCGATTTACTTGAAAGGGTTTTAGTCATAATTGCTCACTTTTATTTAGGGTCTGAGCAAAAGCTTGTAATTGTACTGTCTTTTAAATTTCACATTTTAATACTTTAAATTTTACTTTAAGCTTTCTGTATCATTTCCACAATCTGCAGGATTTGATTTCTCTGATTACACATGTTATGTAACTGTTAGGCTGATGAACTAACTAATGAAAAGGTTTATTTTAAACCTTCTGCGTTGAAGTTACTTTACTGAAAGATTGAGATGGGGCAGTAAGTTGCCTGGCTCTTTGAAATCGCAGACTCTGTCAGATTATTTTTGTGTTCCTTGTTGATTAAATAATTGACTGAAAGACATAAAAATTTAGTCTCTATAACCCATGGCAAAAAGGTTGAGCTATCAGTTAAAATGTTTTGCATTAAAACACTGAAAATCATGTATTATGTTTGGAATTGGTGTTATTTTTTAAAATAGATACAGATGCTCAGAATGTATATTTACAAGATATACTTTAGGGCTTCTGTATGCAGAACAGAATTCAAGTACTGTACTAGTATTTTTTTGTTTGTTGCTGTTGTAGTTCTTAAAAATGTAGATTTTTTTTAAATGAATATAACTCTTTTTGAATGGTTTTTGTATAATTCCAGGTCTGATACCAGTGAACAAAATGAAAACCTCATAAAGTTATTAGAATCTGATCTTGATAACTGGGCTCTATCTTTTGAAACTGATGCACATGATCAAGGTTAGTTGCTTTCCATTATTTCTGATAATTTAGAATTATTTATAAGAACAATGCAGGTGTTTTTGCTTAAGAAGGATTATTTTTGTAAATGTATGAAGTCAGTAATATACAGAAGTAGTAAATGCCTTTTGTGGGTGCTTAAAATTACGTTTAGAATATTTTTGCAAGATGAAAGTTGGGTATCTTTGATTTATGTTCTATTATATAACATAATTTGTATTAAGTTTTTATTTGTGTTTTAATATTTTACCATATAACTATTAATGGTATAAAACAGGGGTCTATAATTTCTTAATTTAAACAGGATTTGAACGCCTTGATATGATGCAGTTATACTTTATCAGATTTCCTGTTTATTTGGCAAATATATATGAAACTGTCATTAAACATATTACTTTTGAAATAAGCATGTTGCTAAGATATTTCCTAATGAGTTATTATGAGAAACGTTATTAAGCAACTTTATTTTGAAATTAAAGTTCAGTTGTGCAATGCGGTGATAAGAAGTATGAGCAAAAAAAAAAAAAAAAAAACACCTGAATCCTCTCCCCATCCAAAAGATTGTTTTCCATTTTATTAATATTTAATTGGTGCCATCATTTTTTATCATACAAGCAATGGAGAAAGCCATTGGTAATTCAGCCAGCCTGGATCACAAGCACAGTATTGATGGATGTGTTAGTAAAATAGACTTAATTGTAGTAAAAACTTATAAAAAATGTAAGCATATCCAAAATATAAGTTAAGCTACTACAATCAAGGGTTGTTAAGTTAATTGCATTTTGTTATGAAGAGAGGTGAATTAATGCTTTAAAAGACAAATTCAAAGAAAATCTTTAGTTAAACTTTAGGTAGACATCACTGGATAGTATGAGAAGTTTTCTGGCAATACGCTAAAGTTTCTGTTGGCATTTGCAGAATATGTAATAAATAGAGAAATCTCCCTTCTTAAACTTTAGAAAATAAATAAGCAAAATGAGATGAATACATCTGTAGGTTTAAGACTACATCCCATGTCAGTCGAACCTGATTTCAATAAATTGTGTGTGTCTCAAAAAAGACTAAATAGTTGTGCTAAACACATGCAGAATACTTTTGTATAATTTATAAATATTGCTTCAAAACATATTAAAAATTTTCAGCAATAAATATAATGTGGTATTGTTTTTGCCTCCCAACATGTCAAAATGTATAGATATTGATCCTAAGTGACAGAATGTTTTGGTAAACAAGTTGGGTGACTGTTCTTCAAGGGAGCAAATGGCAGAAACCAGGGCCTCTCTTTTCCTTCCTTCCTTCCTTCATGCATGGTATTTCTAGAATTTTCAGAACTACTAGATTTTTTTGTCTAAAAATTCTTTCACCATGCCATTTTTAACAAAATTATAAGTTTAAAGTGCATTAGACACTAGTAAATCACAAAAAAATCATTGAATGCCATTTAAAGAAAAAAATCAACCTCAAATTATTGTAATTTATTTATTAACCAACTTTTAAGACAAGTAAAAATAATGTCAGATATTGCAAATTTTAAAATTAAATGTGTTATTCCATTTTTGTAGTAGGAGAGTCAAACTTATATATATAAAATATAAGATATCTATCTGTGAAATACTAAATTAATAATAGCCCTTTAACTTCTGTCTTCATTCTAAAAATAAGAAAGCAATAATTTTTCTAACAAAGCTCCCTGTAATTATGAAAAAGACTGGGCATCTATTCTCTATTGCACATTTATCGATGAAATCTTAACCCTAGTATCTATGTATTAATCCATCATGTGATCTGAAATGTAATCTTGTATAAAAGGCAATCACTGCGCAGTGTTCCTATCTTCTACTTCATTTTTTCCCTTCCGTAGCGGAATTCCATTTTCCATTATTTTTTCATTTTCATCCATTGTTACAAAGATGTAAGCTGTACAAAATTGTGGTGTGTATGTTCCATCCATAAATTTTGCTTGTGAATCTGTTTATGTGTATAAAGTCTTGCACTACCACTCTAAGCATATCACATATAATATATATATATATATATATAAAACATGTTCCTTCATATAAGTATAGGGACCATGGGGAATAAACAAAGTTATTTTTTGTAATTTTTATAAAATTAAATTAAAAATAGAAAAATGGGAATCTGTGCCATTTTATTCTTTTTTGTAACTGATAGTATATCTATGATAAATAGTGGTAAAAATAAGGACTTTTGTGGATATGCTGCATATAAACACCATCAAGCATATTTGCAGTGTGATGAACAGACATCCTGCACCTTCCTATTCCTTCATAAATTGCACGGCAAATGGAGAATTGGTCTATTATTAGAGAATGAAGAATTTCACAAAATTTTACTGCATCCTTGTCGTGTAAACATGCTGCAATATTAGAGTTAAAATAAGGTATATGCCTTATTAGTGGTAGTCCAATCCGAAATTATTTTCTTGTATATTTTAAATGTAGTCATTGAATAGATAAAGCTACTGAACACTATAATGCTCATCATACGTTTGATGCCTGGTGACTCAATATACTGGCTGTAAACATATGTCATGGTTTTATCTATGTAGAGAATATGAATACAAACTGTTCTCCTAGAAAATCTCTGAAGAGCTTTGTATTCCTTTATTTGTCCCATCTGAGGCTGATATCATTCAATTGCTTTGCCGCAATAAAGAACCTAATCTTGTACGTTTGATTAAAATTTAATTTAGTTATTTTCCATGAGCACATTTTTTCCATTCGCATGCTTTTCCTTCATACATGCTATTTTATTCTACAAACATTTCTTGTGTCACAGAATAATTTTAAAAATGCATTATCTCAGAATTGTTTTAAGCAGTATGTAAAAAAAAAAAAGTTGTAGCAATAAATATGCTTAATCACTCATGTATCAGTGTTAATTAATTGCAGTGCCAGCAATTCTATCCAGTGTCCCTTTGAAGCGAATAGGATTTCTCTTCGACTCAACTTTGACTGCATTTCTAATGATGGGAAATTTATCTCCAGTAAGTAATGTTATTTTTAGTTTTATTATTTTATGAATAAAAAGGAAATTTGAATGCATCATTCCATTTTTTAAGTCCTTTGTGAAATTCAGATATTTTATAAAAATAACAAGGCCTTTATAAAAATCATGAGGCTAGTAGGAAGAAAGCCCCTATTAGCCTTTCTTTAACATTTTGTGTATTTCATGCTTGGCATGAGAATAAATTCTGCCCTAGTCTGTTATTTAATATTTAATTATTGTGACAAAGAAAAGTATATCTTGCGATCATTTTATTGCTCACATCATTTGTCTTGAGCGTACTGACATTGAATAACTGTATTTTAGCAATCTTTGAAAGTTAGTTGATGTTTCTTCAAGTATTGACTACATAGTTACCTAATCTACTGGTAAATGGCATCAGCGTGCAGCATGCAGTACTCATTTTTGTGCTTACATAGAACATGGTATTTTTGATTACAGAGCATGGTGTGGCCTTGAGAATAATAGTGTTGTGTACATATGGGTTCATAATGGATTGAATCCATAAGTCATTAAAAAGTTAATAAAATTCATTCTTTTCACAAAAAATAAAACAAAATACTGAAATATTTCCTCAGAGATATTTGTACAATATCACAATGTCTCAAACGTTAAACAGAACTCAATTCAAAACAGAGAAAGTTAATCCAATCTCGCAGCGAATTCGCTAGAATCAATAACAGCATTAGGTAAACAAGAGTTCGCTTAAAACAGCTACAACTGAGCTGAGGTGTTTTAATTCGCCTCTTATAAGCTTTTTAATTATTCACTAGAACATTCTGGTAAAACCTATCTTCTCAATTTTTATGGATGGCAACAGCAATTTATGAGATATTTATTTATTAAATATTAAATGCATGTGCTGTTTTATTTTTACTTATCCGATGTAGCTTTCTCTTCAAAATCATCTGCGTTGCATGGGAAAATAAAGCAATTTTAATTACAATTCTAAATAAATATGAAATCTGTAACACTGGACTGCACGTCTGGCAGTAAACCTGGGTGTATATCAGACTTACTGTGTGTATATCAAACTTAACACTAAGGCATCAATGCAATAATAGACATTACATTACAAAAACAAAATAAACAATAATTGCAATAAATAAATTTCAGCAAATCAAATACTAAACACTAAATACAATTTAAATGCTATCAAATACTAAATACAAATACTATTAAATACAAGTACTATTAAATACTAAATACAAATATTTTCAAATACTAAATGCAAATCAAATACAAAAAGGACCATGGTCTTATATTATTTACATTACTATTTACAATTATATATACTACATACTATGGCCATAGTAAGGAGCTAGCCTGTCTTATTGAACTACTTTGGGCTTAGAGTTTGATGACTTACGAATCCGAACCACAACATAGTTCAGCCTGTTCAGGACTGTGTACGAACCATCCCAAGGTGACTAGTTTCTGACTGAGTCCTTTGTGTCGAGTCAGATTCCACAACCACACCTTATCTCCTTCATTGAAACGATGTTCTGTAGCTCTGGTGTCGTATCGGGTCTTCATCTTCGCTGTTGCCAAGTTGACTTGCTCTCGTGCAGAACGGTGCATCACTTCAAAAGGGCCTGGACACCTTGGATGTATTCCTCAGGTGATGAAGGCGCATCCGTTGGACAACCAACCAAGAGATCACTAGGCAGATGATGGTCACGAATGATGAGCATCTGGGATGGAGAATTGCCTGTAGTCTCGGGTTTCTCTTCGACCATATTATAATTTTGGCAGCTTTCTGAGCTGGGTCTTTCAAACAGCGGGTCGGCGTTTCGAGGTGAGGATCCTTTTTGATGATGGATAAATATCGCCTGATTTCTGATAGGGATAGATATTGCTACAATCAATAACAGCATTAGGTTAAACAACAGTTTGCTTAAAACAGCTGCAACTGAGCTGAGGTGTTTTAATTTGCCTTTTATAAGCTTTCTAATTATTCACTAGAACATTCTGGTAAAACCTATTTTCTCGATTTTTATGGATGACAACAGCAATTACGAGATACTTACTTATCAAATATTAAATGGCACGTGCTCTTTTATTTTTACTTTTCTGATGTACTTCTCTCTTCAGAATTGTCTGCATTGCATGGGAAAATAAAACAATTTTAATATGAATAAAGAAATATGTGAGGTACATGCATTACTTGAACAGTCTCTAAGGCAAGCCTTGATAAGTTATTTTTGGAGGCAGGAATGTCTTGCGGGAGTGCACAAAAGACCATGAAGAATTTAGTTCTGTGTGTATTATTGAATGCATTGCATACAGGAACTGAAACCATCAGGCACTGTTAAAAGAATAAGATACTATCAGTGGTTTGTCAACCAGGTGGAAAATAATAAGATGAGCATACTGTATAATGTGTTTTTAGTGATGAGATGAATTTTCATGTTAGAAGTTACACCAATAGTCAAAATAACGGCTGTTAGTCAACACAAAATCCATATATCTTTAATGAATCTTTGCTTTATTTCCCGAAGTTAGGGTTTGGTGTGCATTTTCTCAATGCTGAATAGTGAGCCCGATTTTTTTTTATGAAACCCTTAACAATTTGGCATACCACAGTATGATTTTGAAACTGGTGGCTCTTCTCTTGGCTGATGAATGCTATTGTTACTGCAACAAGATAAGACAACATACCATACATCTAAAAACACCATAGAATTTTTGGAAGAAATTTTTGATGATCTCAGAAGGTCTGGTTTCCCTCACTCCCCTGACTAAGCATTTAAAAAAATTTTGCTTTTATGTATTAACGTAACCACCTTAGTAGAGGGCACCAAATTTTCAGATTCTGCCTCAACTCTAGCAAACATGCTCATTACAGTCCTCCAATCCAGAAACGCTGCTATTTTCGAATGTGTTCTTTCTTGTGTTCCAAGTTCCAATGGTTTTTATAAATAAATTGTGATACTTTTTGCCTTAAACTTTGTTTTAAAATATGAGCTTCAGGAATTCTGCCAACAGCAGAAAAAACTGCAGTGAAATTTCTGTGGGAATACAGAATTTGACTGAAAATTTTTCAAAGGATTAATGAGGAAATCCTTGTCCTAAGCCACTGTTGCACAATTTTGCACAAAGCTGAGTCTCCACTATTCTGTGATTTTTTTTTTTAAGCTAAAACAGATCACTGTGTACTTTGGGAGAAGAGTAGCACTAACAAAATTACAGAAAGATTTGAAACGAATGTGTTTTATTTTTTAATGTTTCACATGATCTCTATTTAATAATTCAAATTTGTATTTTAAATAGCTAAAGTATATTTTCTCTTCATATATTGATAGTGTTTGCCAGTTTATGATAAATATTGGTAGTTTGAGAATCTTTTTAAGAGAAAAAACATAAAAACCACCAACTTCACCTGATAAGCAATTTTTACCTTTTCATGTTTAAAAAATCGCTAGGTTGCGCAAAGGTGGTTGTGTTTATACCTAAGTACCAAAAATTCTTTCTTTGGGGGTTTGTAAAAAAGACATCTATGTTAAGAAAATCCATGGATAATACCTGGAGCAAGCCATTACTGCAGAGATGAATTTTATTAGCTTTGATGTCCTAAAAAAGTTGCTGAAAGTATGATGTGAAGGCTTCAGAAAAAAATTCTATCTTCTGGAAAATGGTGGACATTTCCAACACTTGCCGCTAGCCATTTTATCATTTTTGCATAACTACATTTCATGAATCGAATCAAATGTGAGTATCTCTGTGTTATAATCCATATCACAGTTATGGTATACAGTATATCATGGTGTACATGATAGAATGATTATGTGCTATTTCCTAAATGATTGAAATCTGATTTGTTTGCTATTCTGTAATATATATTAGCATTGCTAATGACATGGGTATACTAACATTGTTAATTTTTTAAATTATAGGGACTGAAAAGTCATGCTGTTACAATGTTTGAAGTTGGCAAATTGTCAGATGAATCTCTAGATAGTTTTTTAGTTGAGTTACTGAAGGTAATATTGTATTAGCTGTTGTAATAAAAAAAATTTCATGCATGCAAATTCTATATATTATAATTTGAAATCATAAGTTAAAGCTTAAAAGGAAAAACTTTTTTTTTTTTGCTTCTCATATAAATAATGTTTTTCTTTTTTCTGTATATTCAATATTAATGTATGCAAATAGGTTGCTGATGTTGGTGAAGGAGAAGCTAGAAGGTATTTTGACCATGCATTAACTCTTAGAGATACAATTGTGTTTCTTCGGCGTAATCCAGAACTGATGTCAGATTACCTTGAAAATGCTGGTACTTCTTCTGGCTTAGGACTTGATTTACTGAGGTGTGAAAGTTTGCAAAACTTAGACCAGGAAACCTGTTCTCGTCTATTGAATAAAAACTACTGGTAGGACATTTCTGATAGAAGTATAACTTTGTTTGCTTTTTTATGACTGTTTATTATGGTTTTTGTGCTTAAATTTTTAAAATTCATACATTGCTTTATTGTGCATTTTAGTTTGATTGAAATTAACCTTTTATTATAGTTTCTTTGCTATAAATTAAGAAATGAAAGAATAATAGATTTTTATAGTATTCTTTCTAAATTTTATATTTGCTCTTTAGAAATTTTTAATGGAAAGAAATTTAATTCATTTTTGAAAATTTCTAAATGAAAGTAATGAATTCCTTTTATGCATTAATCATTCAAAACTGGCATTTCCATTGCCATTGCAACATCATGCTTGTTTAGAAATTCCAATTACTATGGATTCTCCATAGTTTCTATGAAAATTCCTTAAAAACTACTGGCTGTGGAAAATGCCGAAAAAACTACGGCTTTTACAGAAAGGGAACAAGGGGAATGGTTTGCAAAATGTAATTAATTTATTTATCCGATAAATGTGAAAATGTTCATGGATCATGAGTCATATTAAATTGATGGTATACTGGTTTTGAAGAGTAACCAATCATAGATTTCCAAATTCCAACCATCAGTCTTTCCAGTCGAGCACCCTGCAGTGAAAGGTAGCCTCCTTGCAGCACTTCTTTGCTCAGATTGTGATATAACATGATAAACATGAAATATACCGCCTCAGAATAACGGCTGAAATTATAAAGCCAGAAATTTAAGGACTCATTTCTACAGAATTCAGTGCATAAAAGTTCTATAGTTTAAGGCATGCACTTTGCACTAGCCACAACAACTTCTCAATTGCCCATAATGTAAAAGGTGACTGTAAATGGGATTTATTTTCTCAAATGCATAAAGAAACTAGTGCGAGAAAATCAAAATAAATATCAAATTTCTTCGTAAAAGACGGCAAAAAGGATGTTGGAAAAACTAAATAGCATTTTATTCAATTTTTAATTCATCACGATCTTTCAATCTCAGCTTCAGACTTATTCGAAGTAGCATTTTAAATGTGATGTTTATAGATTCTGCCTTAGGAAAAAAAATCACTTTTATATTTGACCTGTGAAAATTTTTTTTTTCTATCATAAAAAATAAATTTTAAAAAAAATCGAGCTGGATTTTGACCAAATTTTGGTATGAAAGCTCTTAAAAGACATTCTCACTGAAAAACTAACATGCAGGCAAATGAGGAACTTTTTTATAAAAAGATGCTATAACTCATAACTTAAGTTTGCAAAGGCTGCTACTTATAAGTCTGGTTAGTCTATATTTTAGGGTGCCCCTTGGATAATCACCCAATTGATGTTTCATTTATGGTAACCCAAGTATTTGAATGTTATGGAAACCCTATTATGATGTGATTGGTTGATGATTGTGGTGAATTTGACAGATGGGAAAGTATTTGTAAGGGCTTATTTATGTGTTGGATGTTGGTTAGGAAGTACGTTGCTGATTATCTGCTTTACACCGTAAAATGGCTGTATGTGATAAGATTAATCTGAAGTTTCTGTACGATTTGGAACAAAAGAGGAAAAAAAAGCATTAATTGACTGGTGTTTGGATGAAGGTTTGCTTAGTAGTCATTATAAGTGTCCTGTTTGTATGAAGGAAATGCATTTGGTTGAATGTAAAGATCATTCAGATGCCTTTGAATTGGTTTGTTGCAAGGAAGATTCTTTCAAGAAATGCCACCAACAGTCCGGCACTACAGAGGATATTTTTTACTCTTATTTTTGTGAATTTGTGTGGTGACGCCAGTATGCAGATTCTAGTTTAGATAATTTTAGAAAGTTTTTGGTTTCTGTTACAGAATTTTGTGTGCCACAGACTGAAGACGCAAGAATTTCTAAATAAGCTAGGTCAATATTTCCTTTTGTAGTGTGTGGATGAGATAAAATGTATTTCCTTTTTTTATGTTATTTCATTGTTTGATTTAAAGTACAGTTTATTGAGATATATTTTTTGTTTTAATTATGTTTTATTACATTATGTTTTGGACATCATTTAGTTCCAAAAATCGCCAAGGGGTACCTTGAAATATATTTTAGCATAAATCTTTGCATTGACAATTTAAAAATGGATTATAAGTATTTTTGTCAATAATTATATGCATATATCTTATCTCTATTTGAATTTAATTTATTTTTCTAAATTTCCCTATAGAAATGAAAATCCAAATAACTCATTAAGATATGTGTTTTATAGATTCTAATTTCCTCTATGATTGCTTGTGATTTAAAATATTTACTTCAATAATATGTTAGTAGATTTAGTGATATTTCTGCTTGAGCAATGAAATGAAAATTTCTAATTAAAGTGCATATAATTTACCAAAAATATTTTTAATTATTCAGTTTTTATACTTATAGATTTAAACTTAAATGTAATTAATTACATTTAATCATTAATTAGAAATATGCCTTACATGCATAGTTTGAAAGTTGTAGAAATATCGTTCATGTTTTGACTACTGCTAAATTTTGTTGTGGGTTGGAATCTATGCAAGCTGCAGTGGCCTGAATACCACTACTTAAAACCTTTTTGAACCAGATAAATATTATTAACAAAAGCATACTTCTAAGTTTTTTCTTAGTATTTTTTGAATATTTTGAATCAAGTGCTGCAGTCTCCTGCTATGTTTTTTAAATGTGATATGCCATAAAATAATATTTAATTTTGCAGTGTATGAAATTTTTTATTTAAGTGACTCTAAATTATGTGTATAACATGGGTGAAGCTTTGAAAAAAAGTCTTATGCTAATTTTTATTCAAATAATTCAATATTTTTTTGTCGTTAATGACTGCATTATGATATTAATACGCACGTTTCAGACCTCAGTCACATGTTTCAGATGTAGAACTTAAATTCAAATTTATAATTATGGTTAATGCAACCTTTAAATACCAAACAGCGGTGTTCTTTATTACTGTGCTGTAACTTGATTTTACTCATTCTAGGTTGTTTAGACCAGTGATAAGTTTTTCTTCACAAGTTTTCTTTCTGCACTTTTTTGCAGTTTTTGTTTGATCATATATTTGGACTAAATTTCATCAGTAGGTGCCCAAGTGTCTGTGTCTGCATACAAAGTTTCAGCTGACTAGCTAAAAATAAATTAACCTCAGCTGCTAATAATAGTTATCATTATAAACACACTTGAACAATTAACCATTCTATTAACCGCTTATCTTTAATGTTCATTATGTGTATACTTGTATTATAATTTCAACGTTATGTTTGTGCCTTTGTAGTAAGTATGCATATGGAATAGTCATGTATGATAAAATAATTTAAATATAATCTTGCACTCATTAGTTTTCCAAACTCTGCTCAAATATGCGACTAAAACCAGTGCTTTTGCAAGCAGAACACTCAAAAACAAAAAATCGAATTGAAAATTGCAAGTGAAGTAAGTTTATATTGTTTGAATTTGTAACTGTGTTTAGGGCCATGCAAGCAAACTGTGCATTATTAAACTCCATTATGCAAGCAAACTGTGTAGTAGATAACAAAACATTTATGTGTGGGAGCTCTGTTGTTCTAATCTTGTATAGATCTTTTTTTTTTCCTTTTAATTCATTTTCTTATTACTACTAACATTACATTTATTACTACTAACAAATGACTCCTAAAGAGTTCTTTTTAACAGAATAATTTAAATAAATGACTTGAGTAAACTTTTCAGCAAGAGAATTTTATTTCCTGTTTGTCATGTATATTTATTTGCAGTTGCTAGGTTACAGATGGCTCTTTTAACAATATCCATAGAAAAAAGTATTTTTAAAGAAACATTGGAAAAAATGGCATCTCAAAATCTCAGATGCAATAAATTGTTATTGACTTAATTTTATTATTATTTGCATACATGCAGATTTATTTCCTATTGTAAAGATGGTATTTATCGTAAAAATTTTAAAAACATCTATTTCTGTGACAATGAACAAATAGTGCAAATAGTGGCCAAACTTAGAAGTATGCCGTCATGTAATTTTGTTATAGGGAGATATTTTTTTTCTAAACTTAAGAAAGTGTACGCTCTATTATTCTAAAACACCCTTCTATATTTGACTAATTCTGATGCAAGTCATGCTTTTTCATCAAAAAGAATATATGACTGTTAATGCATCTGTTGCTAGGATTATATGAAATTTGAGTATTCTGTTTATTGCCAGATTTAAAATAATTTAAGTGTTATACAGGATGAATCACCTAAAACTTGTACCACAATTATTTCTGAAATAAAAATGTGCTATTGATGTACTGATTCTGTAGAACAGAAGTTAAGATAAGGCCTCATAATTTAAGCCCATTCATAAGTTTTAATAATTATTAGATTTTCTGTTTTTTAACAAAGTTACATTTTCCCCAAACAGAAAAGTGACTATTGCCATCAATAAAATAAAACTAGAGGAAATAAAAATGTCAATGGAGCTTTTTGCAGGATTCTAGTGCAACTAGCTAACAAGCTATCATAATATCAAAATTCTAAATATTGATGGTTATTTGCTTTATTTACTAGATGTGGTTGATTTATGTGATTGTATTTCTATGTGTGTGCTGCTTATTTTGCAATAAAATGTGTTAATGCTAGCTGTAAACTGCTAACTTCAACAAAAAATTTCTGTAATAATTAATACCTTATGAAAATAAACTATGACCTTAAGTCTTTTGTCTAATGTGACTTAAAGTGTAATATTGCCAAGCAGTTCCTTTCTTGAAGGGTATAGCTAATAATTTTTACTTTTGTGTTACCTTTTAAAGTCATGCTGGCTGGAAGTAATTCCTTTGTAGATTCAAAGTCTGATGATGTCATCCAAAATGATTTATTTATTAGAACCAAGAAATTGGATTCTTTAAATATACTTTTAATGTATGCTACATATAAGCTTATCCCCCTTCCCTGATTTTTTCATTGAAAAGCCATATGCATAAGAGTTTACTTGATTTCTTGTTTTGATGTAAATAGTATTATACGTTTGAAGTATGATTATACTTTCATTCTGAATTCCTGTCATTTAGTTATATGATGTGGCTGTATGTGGTAGATATTAATTCAGTAAGCAGTGCATTTCCTAAGCAGCTTTAATTGCTTTTTTGTAGTTATTATGTTTTAAAAACGCTTCAGATTTGATTGCTGATTTTTATAATTTATGTATTCTCACAGAAAAATTCTTTTTTAGTTTGCTCATCTCAATGGCTCCACTTACAAATGAAATTAGACCTGTGAGCAGCTGCAATCCACCGCATTTGGGACCACCTATTCCAGAAGTACTTCTGACTTTCAACATTAAGTATTTAAAATTGGTTTTTAAAAAGTGCAACAGTGTAAAAAATCTGTGGGTATTTTTTCCGCTAGGTTACATGCCTCCAAGATTGACTATTGTAGCTTACTCTAATTTTAAGATACTAATTTTACACTAATGTATGCATAAGCCTTTGCTGCTAGTTGTATTTGAAAATGATGTGTTTCATATATGTTGGTATTATTTTCAAGCTGAGAGCTGTAGTTCTGTATGAGAATTAAGCACACTTTCTATTGTCTCATTATATGAAATCCTAAAATTAGATTTCCGTGTTTGTTTTTGAATACTCATTTTCTTTCATGTTCAATCATGAGATGCTTGTATCAAGCTTTTTTCTCTCTCGCTAAACATTCACCTAGTTACAGTTATTAAGTTCACTTAAAATTCATCATATATTCAGTTTGGAATAAATCACATGTAAAAACTAAAAAACCTGGAGCATGGTGATGAACTACAAGAAATAGGAGGCAAATTTGCCAAAACAAAAAAAAAAAATATGAAATTTACATCTTTTGCTGCATCGTCATCAGGGATTGGTGCAATGTAAAAAGTAAATGAATAAAATGTCCTGCTTCTAAACAGATAAACACAAATTAAAGTTTCAAAATAATCTTAGAAAATCAATAAAAGTAATGTGTGTCTTTATCAGCCCAACCCCTACAGGCCACATCAAACAGTGCAAAAAATTGCAAAATTATAGCATCAAAAACAGAGACAAATTTAAAAAGTATTATTGAGAAATCAAACCTAAAAGCAAAACTTGCAAAAATAATAATCCAATACTTGAAAAAATTATACGTAAATTTTGAAAACATATAGCCTGGGCTAAAATAATAGCATAAATCACAAACAAACAGTAAAGCTTAAAAAATATAAATTAACAATTTTACTGAAACTAATCCAAAAACATGTGAAGCAGAAGTAATCCAACATATGAAAAAATAAATTAAATAAGCGAAAATCTGATAAAAAACATAAAAAATAAAATAGAGTAAGTTCTTAAAATCTTTAACACAATACAAACAAAAGTTGAAATGTAAAAATATATTCGCCTGTATAATAGCAAAGCTAAAATGTGTAAAGTAATAAATTTAGAAAAACTGAATTTTTGCAAATTAATTAATATTAAATAATAAGTAAATATTAAACTCAATAAGAATAATTAGAAAAAAGCTTAACATAAAAAATGTAATAGTAAAAATGAAAAATTTAAAAAAGGAAAAACACCAAATTACCTGGCTTAGGAATCCAAAAAGATTGCAATATAAAGACAGCAATCATTCTGGTGGCAGAAGTTTTAGTGCATTTTGTTTACATTAAAAATTAAAAGCTTTAGTAATTTCTCTTCTGGAACGTGCACAGTAAGTTTATAATTTTGATAAAGTTTTATAAAAATTACAAACTGAGAACAGAATTTACTTTTAAAAATATGTCCTTAAAAACTGAGTAATCTATTATAGAATTACCATTGTTGTCTGAGCAGCATTCAAAAGGCTTGTGAAAACAAATATCATCTACAAATCTAAATATTGGAGCCGATTTTCAAGTGGTCTTTGTTCATGTTTTAACTGTGATGGTATTGGAAGTTAACTGGGTATCAAGTATTTGTTTGGAAAGTTAGTGTTCGATTTATTAATAGTAGCAATATCTTCAAGTTTTCTCCATTTATCTCAGACAGTTAGACTACAACTCTGATTATCGTAATTTGGAACTGATATAACGGCACATATTGCAGATATTTGAAGTACTTTATCTTTCTTCCATTAACCCTTTTGTGCAATATTTAAAATGCCACTAATGTTAAAATTTGTGCAAATGTTTATTTTGTACATGCTAATATGACTGTTACTTTTGCATTATGTCAAATATTTAATGCGCATTATTTAGGTATGCCGTAATCTATCAGAGAGACGGCGTACACATCCAACATCACTATAGCCAAGGGGCTCCGCAAGGATCCAACATAGGTCCAATCCTATGGAACGTTATCGCAAACACAGCCTTGAACATAGACTTCCAAGATGACGCCAAAATACAGGCCTATGCAGATGACCTAATATTAATAATCAGCGGAGGTAATAGAACAACGATTGAGAATAAAGCCCACAGGGCATTACATAAGATTGAAACATGGAGTCATACATACAAGCTCCAATTCAGTAAGGAAAAAACAAAAATGATAGTCTTCCCAAAAGGAAACAAAATAATTAACAGTCCGCCGCGAATCAAATGGCAAAATATACCACTAAGGAATCGAGATACTCTCCAGTATCTCGGCTTCCTATTGGATAAGAAGTTAACATGGGTCCCGCACCTAGCTGAAATAAGAAATAAAACTAATTCATTAATAAGCCACTTAAACAGGATTATAAACCAGAAGTGGAACCTAAAGGGACGCCTAATAAAAGAATTATACCTAAGAGGGGTGGAACGCATGATTCTCTACGGATGCCCTATCTGGATGACTAACACGACCAGGGTCAATCAAAAACTTCTACAAATCCAAAAAATCGCCCTACTTAAGATCACAAAAGCATTCTCCACAACATCCACAGCGGCCCTGCAAACTCTCGCAGGGGTTATTCCCCTGGACCTCAAAGCCCCAGCCGAAAAGAAAGTCTTCCGACTAATTCACTATAACGAATCAATAATAATAGACAACAACACTCTAATCCCAGAGGGATACGGGGAACAGAGATCATCGGTTCACGCCTATCACCTAGCAGAAGTCACGGATTTCACTTGGTTCAAGCATACACTTACGGGACAGGGCTTAGAACTGCACTCACATTTGTGAAAATTGCAACACCATGAAGGACTTACGCGAGTGAGCTGAAATTTTCAGGAAATGCAAAGTAGCGCATGATATGCAAATGATTAGAATTGCAAATCCGTAGCGCATGCGTATGATGAGCAGCGCCCTCTGAACGGCTGATGGATCCGAATAAATAGACGGCTGTAGCGAGCCGTGTATGGTTATCGGTGGTTATCTGCTAGTGGTAAACGTTAACTCAATCTGTACTTATGCCTCGTCGACGAAAGAGAGCGAGATTTGAACAACTTACAGAGTTTGAACGAGGGAGAATCATCGGCCTTCGTGAAGCTGGATTGTCGTATCGTGCAGTAGCCTCTCGTGTGCAGCGTAACAGCAGCACAGTGATGCGCGTTTGGAAGCAGTGGACGGACGAGTGTCGGACAACTCGGAAATCCGGGAGTGGACCCCGAAATGTGACGTCAGCTCGCGATGATAGACACCTGGTCCGCATGGCGCGGACGGACCGTACAGCTTCCTCTAGACAATTGGCAGCACTGTGGTCAATAGCTACAGGTGTTTCATTGTGTGCTTCATCAATTCGTAGACGTCTGCTGCAGTGTGGACTGCGCGCACGGACTCCTTTATACAGGATCCCCCTAACGCACGACCATCGCCGCCTGCGGCTACAATGGGCCAATCAGCATAGAGACTGGCGTGCTGATTGGCAGCATGTCGTGTTTTCTGACGAATCCCGCTTTAATTTGTGGTACCATGATGGCCGCATTCGTGTCAGACGCTATGCCGGTGAACGCCACCTTCCGGAGTGCATTATCGAACGCCACAGTGGACGAACACCCGGAGTTATGGTCTGGGGCGCCATAGCATATCATAGACGATCTCAATTGCTACGAATTGTGGGCAATCTGAACAGCAACCGGTATATCCGTGAAGTTCTACAGCCCGAAGCTGTTCCCTTCCTTCAAAGCTTGCCAGGCGCTGTATTTCAACAGGACAATGCCCGCCCTCATACTGCTCGGATTGTTAAATCCTTCTTTGCAGCGCAGCAGGTACAGCTTCTTCCTTGGCGTGCGTGTTCCCCGGATATGTCGCTAATTGAACATGTGTGGGATGTCATTGGTCGGCGTCTTGCTCGTGATCCTCGTCCTGTTGCGTCTGCAGACGAACTTTGGGTACGCGTACAAACGATATGGAATGCTCTTCCTCAGTCAGACATTCAAACTTTGTTTGACTCCATGCCACGTCGTGTAGCAGCACTTATTGCGGCGCGTGGTGGCCACACAAAATACTGATTCTGATCTCTTGTTCTTGTTTGTTTGCTTTGAACATTTAATCATTTATTTGTACCACTACCACTCAACTGTGTATTAAATTGCATTCAATTATGACGATTCCTTCTTGGTGTTGCAATTTTCACAAACGTGAGTGTATTTACTGACAGTTCAAAGTTCAACAACCAAGTAGGCGCAGCCTTTGTAGCCTTCCATAACAATACAAAGATCCACGAAGAATCGTATCGTTTAAATGACACGGCCACGGTGTTTCAAGCAGAGTCGCAAGCGCTCAAAAGAGCACTCCTCTGGCTAGACCACCACAGCATCACCTCAAGGATTGCAGAAGCAAACATCTTCACGGACAGTCAAAGTGTCCTGCAGTGCCTAAACAAGTACGCACAAGTTCTGCTACATATAGAGGCCCTAAGACACCTACTACGGACAAGCACAATATCGCTAAGTCTCAACTGGGTGAAATCCCATGTCGGCATCGACGGCAACGAACAAGCGGACAGCCTTGCGAAAGCAGCTACCGCCCATCCCACAATAGATGTAGAGACACCCCTCTCCGAGGACACCATCAAACATAGGATTCTCCAGTTTACATTAGCCCAATGGCAGGACAGGTGGGAGCAAGCAGATACCGGACGGCACACCTACAACATCTTCCCAAGAGTCTCCACTAAGAGGCTGCACACAGACTTTTACCTGACGCAAGCTTTCACCAATCATGGCAGGTTCCCAGCTTACGTAAACAGGTTTCTACATCAGAACTCCCGATGTTCCTGCGGCAAGCCAGGACAAGAGGCAGACGCACTCCACTACATCTTAGAGTGCCCACAGACATCTTCCCTAAGGAACAAGCACTTCCCACCCAACTACAGGACCAGGGACAAAACGGACCTGTATACTGATTACTATTGTGTAAAAGGGATTCGCAATATTGTAAAACATGTAAACCACACTCCAGGGATGCGCATATAGTCCATCTATGTCGGGCACATTAGCCCATGTAAATAGTGTAAATAATGTATCGTGTAAATGTAATTGTAACTTGTAATTTGTAATATGTGTTAAATAAAGGATGAATGTCCACGAGCTGTCGATTACTGGCGTAACGACCAGAGTGATTCGAACAGACCTGTAATACCTACGGTGGAACAGGTAAAGGATAATTGTTAATAATGTCATACATAGGGCTGTATATAATTTAAAAACTTTTATTAGTAACACATGAAATTATTTTCATGAATGTTTCGTGCTTTTGATTCCACGTATATTCAAGAACATTTAAGTGCTTTTATTAATTTTAAAGAAGTAGAAAGGAATGTAATCATTATAGATCATTGAGTTGGAGGGAAAATTTAGTGTAGAAATATCAGCCTAGATTGGCTAACGTTCATTGCTAAATTATAAAAGGCTGCCTTTGTTAACTGGTCATAAAAAATGTTGATCAAAAAGTCATAGTATGATATTTTACTTTGCTGCTGCTTTGCATTTGCTTAGTAGGTTTCTTATTCTTTGAAATATTTCCACTGTAAGGTGGTTGAAATTTCCTGCATTCTAAAAGTCTGCATTTTATAAAATATAATATTACATTTGCATAATGTTTAATATTTTTATGTTCATTGTATTTTTTTAATCATTAAATAATCTTTTGTTTGCTGTATAGGTCAGCTCAGTTTGGTTTAAACTTTTTCTGTATAGTGTAACAAAATGTGGTCCTCCTTCCTTACTCTTGACAAAAGGCACTAGGCTCCGTGTTCTTCCCAAAATCTTTAGGGTAAGTTAACAGATTTCATGACATTGTATAAAATATGAAAACTTATTTCTTGATATTTTATAAACATCTTAGGCTTCGGGAGTATAGGTTTATTGTAGTTTTCACAAATATTTCTACTTAACATAGTAAACAATTTCTGCATCATAGTTTTTTCATTCCATTAAACATATTATATGATACTTTATTATACTGTTATATCTTACAGTGTTATATCTCTGTGTAGTTATATCTTACAGTTTTTCAGAAAGCTTTAGAAACACATATATATTTATCAAATATATGCTAGCATAACTGTGTTTCATCATTTTTTGTTTTTTATTATTATATATATAGAGAGAGAGAAGTTACATTTTTGCATGTTTTTTGCTAAATGAAATTTTTTAATTTGAAAATTTTTCAAAAAGAAAAGTCAGCTCTGTGTTTCATTAGCTTATTTCTAACCTTTAAAACTTTCATGAAATTATTTGATCTGGAATCTGCAACAGCAGATAACTTGAAATCTCTGAAAAGCAGATTTTGTGAAAACTATTAGCTCTATTTGACAATTAATTTAGGCATTTTCTGTGTTATGTCTGATTACTGACCATATTATCTTCATAGCTTCTAAAGTTTCATAAGATATCAAATAATCATTTAATAGTAATTATTCATCTAACTGGTGAAGGAGATAAAAATGAAGAAAGATGAGTTGAATATATCTTTTCTTTTAGTTAGACTGTACAATTTGTATATACTTTATTTCAAATTAATGTAATTTATAAATTTGATGTTTTCCATATTAGCTGTGCATAATTTGATGAATACATGTTCTTGTACTTATATTGTAAAGAACAGCACTATCAATTATTATAAACATCAGTTATATTACAAACAACAGTTATTATTATAAACAACAGTTTTACTTAATCTGTCTTTTTAGATTTCATTCCATATGCTCATAAAAATATTATATCTAAGTAATTTAGTGTTTGCTAAATTACTTAGATAAAAAAAGAGATCTAATTATAAAATATTGAACCATTATTTATTAAAAAAATATGCTAAATATATAATGTTCTTGATTTTGAATTTAACCTGTCAAAATGATAGACTTTATTTTTTCCGCATTAGCTCTGCATAATTTGATGAATACATGTTCCTGTACTTATAGTGGATTGTAAAGAACAGTGCTATCAGTTATTATAAACAGCAGTTATATTACGTACAACACTTATTATTATAAATAACAGTTTTACCTAATCTGTCTTTTTAGATTTAATTGCATATGCTCGTAAAAATATTTATATCTAAGTAATTTAATGTTTGCTAAAGAGATCTAAGTATAAAATATTGAACCATTATTTATTCAAAAAAGTATGCTAAATATAATGTTCTTGATTTTGAATTTAACCTCCCAAAATGATAGACTTTATGGAAATGGAAAAAAATCCTCTTTTTCTGTGTTAAATAATGAAATTAATTTAGAAGCCATTTTTAGATATTAAAATTTTTAATTCAATGGAAATCTGAGTATTAGTTTTATTAGCACAAAGAATGAGATTCTGAAAAGCAAAACATTTGTATAAAATTGCTGCATTTAACTAACTCAAGTTGGTGTAGTTTTCCTGGTTCTTCCAGAATGAATGTATTGGTGGTCAATGTGTTTCTATTTTTGAAATATTTAACTTTTCTATGATGAATTTTAAAATTATGTCTGTATTGAAATAAATGTATTGAAAAATATGCATTAATTCAAGGATAAATGACATCCACACGCTGATTGTTAACCTGATATTGATGCATGTGAAAACTCTAACTGCTAATGGTATAAGTATAGCATTAACATCACTCTGAGTGTAGGGAGAAAATTTAATAAGGTGTAAGGAGGAAGAAAGAAAGGGGGAGTTCATTTAAAGTATGTTCCTTTATGTTTCATAAAGCTTAAAATAATGTATCTTTTTCAGTTTAAGGTTGTATATCTTTTTTAGCCCAAAGGGTGTTAGCCCAGAAGTGCTATTAAGTTCATTTTGGCATTTTGCGTTGATTCCCTTTTGTCACCAAATATTACAGCCCTCTATTATAATTAAAGAAATTAAATAATGAAGAAGCTGCATAAATGTATGTATGTTTCTTGCATTGTGATAAAAGAACGGTACTTAGAGCCATCAAATTTTGAATAACGTAATCCTCCACCGAATATGGTCATCTGGAAACCCTAATTTTGAATTTGTTTTATTATCTGTTTCATATTTTGCCAGACGTTAAAGAATTTTTTATTAACGAACTCAACGATTTCAAAGCAAGGAATAGCAACACTATATGGGGAAAAAAACATTTTTATCTCTAGCACGCGAGACTGTGTATAGGAAATTCTAAAGATTGCTCATTTTAAAATTATTTTGCAATATTGCTGTTGAATTGAATTTTAAGTTTGAAGAACATGATATTTAATGAATAAAGGTAACACACAAAACCCCCTTTTGGGGCGTAATGTAAAATCTGATAACTTTCAGAATTTTATTTATTTTTTTTTATTATTATTATTTTTTTTTTTTTTTTTTTTTTTTTAATGTTTCTTCTTTAATTTCTTCACATTGTGAGTAGTTCTAGTTGAAAATTTACTTTTAAGACAGTCAAAATTCTGCTAAAAATATGTGAAGCATGTCATTTAAAAGATTTATCATCTAACTTTTTGTGGTATCACTGAAAATAACTTGCCACCTAAGAAATCAACTATGAGAGGAATCAGTAATATTTTTAAATAATGTTGCAGTAAAATATTTTGTATCGTAGAGAAATGATGACTCGATTTTTGTAACCTTCAAACGGTTACAAATGTACTCCCGGATGTTATCTTCAAAAAATTCTACCATTTAATTAAAATTTTAAACAGAAGCATGAATATAGTTGCAGACTGTATGTACTTAAGGATTTTATTCCCTTCCCTAATTATTATTTTTGTTAGAATTATTTGATAATAAAATCATTTAACAGTTTGCCTTAAAAAATCATCTCGTAGAGTTTTGTAATAAAGTAACCAAATTTTACATGTATAAAAGCATAAAATCCCACCCAAACAGTCTTCAGATCTGTTAAATATTGTGCATATTATAGGTGACTGCTGTGATTTTGGACATTAAATTTATTCTTATTTTTCTCTAAGTTCATTTCTGGGAAATAAGGCTAAAAGGGGAAAGAATTATTTCAAAAGTTTTAATCTTGATCTGGTATCATAGTAATAAATATGTGTGCCATAGTTAAAAATTCGAATTAATTTTGTTGTTTATATGTAAAGAATTGTTTTATTTCCATGTAGTGAGAATGTATGAAATTTTCAGGATCATGAAAAACTTCTTGTAACTACCTGGTCTCATGATCCCAGTACTGTTCCCATGTCAAATGCTTTGCCTATTCTTAATGATGCTCTTTGCCATTCACCAGTTTTAGTTCAAGTAAGATAATTTTTCCCATTACTTATAAGTATGTTCTTCATGAAAACTGTTATATAAACTTGATTGTGGTATTTCTTTGACATCTTTCTCATACAATTTTGAATTTATGCTTTTAATAGGATTCTCACCATACAATGGAACTATGATTTGTAGTATTTTCTTATGACACTGTCACTACTTTGATATTTAAAATTATGTAAGCCTGTATAAAAGTAAAGATATTTTATAAAGTAATCAATCTATTTTTTTCCATGCAAAAACAAAAGGCAAACCTAATTATTAAATATAGGCGTGTTCAAGTGAAACTGATTTGAAGCGCCACATGCAAAAAGTTTGCACTAGATTTTTGTGAAACAAATGCGATGGGAAGATGTCTGTACCACGCATGCATGTATGGAAAGAGATGTGAGCTAACTTCAGTCTTAAAGATGTGGCATTCATTCAGAAATGGCTGGTATGGATGTAACTGTGTTGAAAACAGATATATAGGCGTGTTCAAGTGAAACTGATTTGAAGCGCCACATGCAAAAAGTTTGCACTAGATTTTTGTGAAACAAATGCGATGGGAAGATGTCTGTACCACGCATGCATGTATGGAAAGAGATGTGAGCTAACTTCAGTCTTAAAGATGTGGCATTCATTCAGAAATGGCTGGTATGGATGTAACTGTGTTGAAAACAGATCAGTAAGCTGTAATTAAGTTTTTAACACTGGAATGGTGTAAGCCAGTGGACATTATTGAAGAATGGTGGCTGTATATCGAGACATGTATCTGTCGAAGCCCACGGTGACAAGGTGGGTGAGAATGTTTAGCGAAGGTCTGCAGGAGACAATGGATTTGCCACGGCCCAGTCGGGCATGCAAGATTGTGACGTGTAAGCTGAACATCGACATGGCAATCGAGGCAAATCGACATGGAAACGTTTGTGACGTTCCAAATGAGTTGAACTTTTCCATCAGTACTGTTCACAATATTGTCAGCAACATTCTGAGGTATTGAAAAGTTTGTTGCCGGTGAGTACCTCGCATACTGTCTGACCACCACAAGAAACAGTGAATGGTCCTCAGTTTAGAGCATTTGGTGTATTAGACGGCTGACGATGATGACTTTCTGCAGAACATAGTGGCAGGGAATGAAGCCTGGTGTTACCACTTCCAGTCGGAAGAGAATTCCATCAGCATGCAATGGAAACATCTCAACTTGCCTAGGCCCAAAAAATTCAAAACTCAGCCGGAAAGGTGGTGTTGAGAGCAATTTTCAACACTCACGGTCCCCTGTTACTGGAGTTTAAAGAGCTGCACATCTCCATCAATGCCTTACGGTACACCGAAATGCTTGATAAGCTGCATAAGGCTATCAAAAACAAACGTCCTGGTATGCTGTCATCAGGTGTCATCCTTCTGCATGCAAATGCAAGGCCGCATTCCGCCTGGGTGTGTGTAGAGGCATTGGCCTGTAAAAAGTGGGAAGGCTTGGAACATCCAGCTTACAGTCCAGATCTGTTGCCTTGTGACTATCACATCTTTGGACCGCTGAAGAAAAGCCTAAGGGGTCACCGCTTTCAGTCCGACGAGAACATGAAGGCTGCAGTTATGAACTTGTTCCATGATCAACCGACATCATTCTTCACGAACCCAATTTGTAACCTTAGCAAGCAGTGGGACACCTGCCTGTACGCAATGGGTAATTTTATTGACAAACATTGTACGCATTCAATCGTTAAATATTGCTGTTCCTATCTATATATGGGTCATTTCTGTAGCTACGCATTTCATGGATACACACCTCGAATCACCTTTCATTTGAACGCCCCTCATATATATATATATATATGTATTAGAACTAGTTCATACAAAGTCTGTGTGCTGCTTCTTTCCATATCAGTTAAATGCATTTTTTATTGTTGCATGAAGCATAATGTTTAAAGGTGATAGTTTTTGTGTAGTTAAAAAAATATAACTCTTTTGATATTATACTACAGTCCTGCAAGTAAGTTTGGAGAGTTTCATTTATTATGCATCTTTTAAATTTTTTTACTTAGGGTCAAGGAGCTATAGCAGAATTTTCCTATGTTCCATTTCCTATTTATTCAACAAAAGAACAGTATAAAGGTATTTAAGAACTTTCTCTTAAGTAATTCTTTTAGAGGAGAGGTCCAGCTGTCTGGTTTATAATGAAATTTTGAGTATAATAAAGATTGTGTAAATTTTAAAAAAGAGAGGCTTAGTTGTAATTGCAGTTTATTGTATGTTGAACCCATAATTCCGATGTTTTAGAAGGTTTATAAACTTAATTTTCTATCTTTAAAAACAAAAAATTCCTGTGTGTTAAAATAAATAACGTAAAAGAATTCTGTTAATAAAGCTTAAATATGCAGTTTCTTCTTTTTTTTTTAATTTTCTGATTTTTTTTGATTGAATGATTTAATAAAATTTTAAGTAAATAATGCTGAATAAGCGTTGGTGCAATTTTAATGAAAAAATATGCCATAAATAAGTAAAAAGTTTCAAATGATATTTTGACTTAAAAGTATTAATTTGTGCTTTGTTAGAATTTAACATACTGATTTTTTTAAGTTATATTAGAATATGCAATCTTTTACTAGCATTTGCAGGTTTTGAGTTATTGGTTTTGTTTTAGATAATATTTATGTATGATTATAATAAAACTGGACATTGACATTATCTATTACTTTGTACTACATTTTGACGTTATCTCTTACTCTATTATATAACAGGGGGACCAGAAAATAATATTGCTTCTTTACATTAGATTCAAACGAATAAATTTTTAACGTTTATATTTTTAATAATATAATATCCTCGTTATCAACAACTTTTGCCATCTAGTGTGCAGATTTTAAATCCCGGACCAATAAAAATCAATTGGTTTTTTAGTAAAATATCTCGAGATGGTATTTTGGGCATCATCGAAACTTTCAAATTTTTTGCCAATAAGAAAATCTTATAGGGATTGGAATAAATGGAAATCCAAGGGTGTGATATCGGACGAGCATGGTGGGTTAGGCAGTACCTCCCACCCCCAATTCATTAATTTTTTCCAGTGTTCGTCTTGCACAGTGCAGTCTTTCATTGTTGTGTTACAGAATGACGCCTTTTCTGTTGCCTGTCGCTGGATATTTTTCTATTAAAGATTGGTTCACTCGATCCAGTTGTTCACAATAAAGTTCTGCATTAACAGTTTGTCCAGATTTCAGCAATTCAAAATGAACAATTCCGTGAATACTCCACCAAACACACGGAAGCGCCTTTTTGGAATATAAACCCGGCTTCATGGTGATTCATATGGAGAGATCCCTTGCCTTTTGCATTTTGGATTATCATATAGGACCCGGTTTTTATTTCCAATAATCAAACGATCAAAAAACTGTTCTGTATAATGTCATTGAGCAATACATTACAATTGGATTGGTTGAATTTGCTCTCTTCGGACAGATTATGAGGGACCCAAACACCTGCTCTGCATATTTTTTCAATCTGCTTTAAATGTTCTTGGATGGTCGACCAAGGTTGCTTAAGGGTATTTCACAATTCCTCAGTTGTTTGACATGGATTTGCTTTCACTTTGTTGGTCTTCTTGATCGATAGGAGTCAGAGAGATCAAAATTACCGGATTTGAACTTGGAAAACCATCTTTGGCATTTACAAATGTCTAATGGATGTGAATAAACATCGCAAATGTTTTTGGTCGCAACTGTTTCATTACTACCCTTGCAAAACTCAAAAAGCATACAGTGCCGGATATGCTCTTCTGCTATTTGGCTGGCCATTTCACCCTGAATTGCAAAAAAAAAGTTTAATATTGAATTATTTAGAATTGAGCAAGCCACAATAACCTTAAAATCCCAGATATGCTCGATTGGTGACAAGTCTGGGGATCGAGCAGGCCAGGTAAGGGTGTTAATGTGGCGGAGGCAGCCTTGTGAGATCCAGGCTGTGTGTGACCGAGCATTGTCTTGTTGAAAACAGGCTCCTGGGAGCCCTGCCATGAGTTGCAACACATGTGGCTGAAGGATGTTATGGACTTACCACTGGGCTGTCATTGTGCCATGGATCAATATTAGGGATGACCGTGTATCGTAAGCAATGGCAACCCATACCATCACACCAACTGTGGGAACAGTGTATCGCTTGAGAGCAAAGGCAGGATTGAGGTGTTCACCACAGGGCCTCCACACATGAACACAATTGTCATCACTGCCCATATTGAATCTAGATTCGTCGCTGAAGATGACCTGATTCCATTCCGTTAAAATCCAATCCTGTCATGCGCAACACCACTTTGAACGAAAGCGTTGGTGAGTGTCATTGGCAGCACACGTAATGGGAGCTGCGATTCCAGATGTCCTTCAACCAGGCACCTTGCTATTCGAGAAGACACAAGGGCTCGTATTGAAGCTGCTGCCTGTGTCTGGATAGTGGCCAATAAGACAGTTGGCTCTACGCGTGTGTGTTGTATGATGTGACGGTCTTCTTAACGAGTGGTCTGTTGAAGGTGCCTTGAGCCTGGTCGCCATGTAAGTGATGTCTTTTCTGTCCTCTGGTTCCAACACCTCCTCACAGTAAAATCAGAATGGCCTACCAGACGAGCTACTCGCCGAGCTGACCACCCAGCTTCCATCATCCCAATGATTCTTCCCCTCTCGAACTCTGACAGCTGCTGCTATTAGCTTTAATGGTGGCATAATGGCATGTCTACCTCAGCATGTCCTTAGCAAAAGATTAAGTAGACTCAAACAACCTCTGCCTACCTGTTTTATGCTCCCAAAAGAACGAAGTTCAACGCCCTCCAGTGGCATTATGCAGTGCACGATCACGCCGCATTTCTAATCATTTGCATATCTACCCGACATGTACCTTCATGCCAAGTTTCATTACAATCCCACAATTATTTCTTGGTGCACAAATTTGTATGGCAATGAGTGTGTAATCTGAGTCCATGAATCATTTAGGCCAGTTTTATTTATGAGCAAAAGCATTAGCTTTGCTCTGAGGACATTTGAAATTCTGGCTTGAATTTTGGCATCTAAACTTTCCCCAATGACCATACATGAGATAATCATATAATGAGAGGACAAAAAGTCTTTCTTTGTATGCAGATGAAAAAGAAATCTATATGCTATGCAGCTATGTGCAGATGGCTTTAGAAATAGTTCAAAGTATTGTTTAAAATTTTGTGTACAGTGCAAATATTTTTCATGTCATAAAGTGCAAAAGGCTCTTTCAGCATTTTGTGTAATTCAACATTTAATCAACTTTTTTTTTTTTTTTTTTGGTAAAGAAATCCGTTTTTCTGCTTAACAGTTTTTAAGTTTAATAAATAGGAATGTGTCTTACGCAAATAATAGTTCCTTATTTTATGCAGGCCAAGGAGTGGCCAAGTAGCTTAAAATGTTGAACACTGCTAGTTTGACCTGGACCTACCCAGCAAATAGATGGCTGTCTATTGTTTGCATGGTTTTCCTTAAGTTTCCTCGTATTTCTTCACAAATATAAGACAGCTTTCTTTAGAAAGTCCTCCATGAAAGTATTTCTCCCCGCAGCCTGATAGGCTTCAAGTGCTGTGCCATATTCACATAAACAGGAAAGTTTGTGTTGATAGCTGGTGTGTACTACCTGAATCCTTGTAATCTGATCCTGAATTCAGTTTGCAATATCAAAATTCATTGCTTTTGCCATTTCTGGAGATGAAGTGTTAATACAGTGCAAATCCAGAATCATCGGATCTTTGGTATTCTGCATTTTATATAATCTGTGTAAATCTAATAAGATAAGTGGAAAATTAAAAACATTAATATTTCTTTAAAAAGAAGTATTTTGCTTGAAGAAAGATTTTTCTCTCCGAGGCACCACCATGTAAAGGTTACTCCATCTTGTATAGTTTGAAGCCAAAATGACACCATTTTCTGGATTTAAAGGCCATACTACAGGTATTCGCCATTCGGTTCATTAATTGATGATTGAAACATTTTCACTGCAATGTAACATTTCACTTTTTTCACTTTTATTTGGCATTTCTTATCTTATTTCATCAATCAGAAAATTCCACTCCTTTGTCCTGATATATGACTGCTACTTAAAAGTATTACACGAAAAGCTCGACTATTTGGAAAGCTCTGGAAATGCTGAATTGTGGATACGTGAAAATTCCGGAGACTAGAGCATATGTATGTACTTTGGAATTAGTATCATTTATCATATAGTTCACTGAAACACTGTATATAGAAGAAATTATATATTTTTGAGCTGCGGCATCTTTTTGAACCCATTCTCAGTTTTTAGATTCATCTTTCATATCAAAATAAAAAAATCAAAAATATCAAAAAAGTTTCAGTTTGATCTTACTATATTATGTAAATTAAGTGACTTAATATTATTTGAAACTTCCATACTTAAAAGGAAGTAACATCTTTTACCTCCTTAATATTGTTACTATCATTTTCATTTATTGTCATTTTTCTTATTTTAGTATAGTTCTCTCTAAACAAATTCTTCATGAATACATTTTCAAAATGATTTAAATTGTTTCATTTGAAACGTCTGCAACCATAACCTTTTAAATTTCAGCATGTGGAAGCATTTTTTTATGTGTTTTGTTTCCCTCATACCATAAAAAAAGTATCAAAAAATATTTTACAACTTCATTCCAGAATACAGATCATAAACATGAAGGGAAACTTAGTTAATTGCCCACTAATTCAACTTACTTTGAAATAATTATGTAAATTAAAATTATTTCTCAGCGTTTTCTAGATTTAAAACCATTAAATCACCTTAAGCTTCTGCAAACGTGCAGTAATTTTCATTTCTTTCCTTACACTTCAGCTATACTACCACTGAGTTCCTTAAAGATATGCTGTGATTTTTAAACCAAAGCAATTTCCCATGTTCAGGATATTTAGCTTCTCCTTTTTCATTTCCTGTTTGTCCTGCCTTCTATTTTGTCTATGATTTTAGTTTGAATCATTAGTTAATTGCTAGGAGGTGTGCTGTATAGAGATATCACTCTTTTTCTTGATACCTTTCTCTACTTTGATTTCAGTTTTTTTCTCTCTATGATTAAGCAATTATAGTAATGATCCAGTCTTTGAGACCGCAGCTGCGGATGCTCCAAATCAAAAAACAGAACTCTGCTTGCAAACTTAAAGCATAGATGATTACAGACGAATTTCCTTGAGCACCAGATGGGACACATGACCTTGTATGGCAGTTAATGCCACACATAACCTTGTATGTCATTTATGATATTTTAAGAAATATTAATTTTTCTGTTGAACAAGGATGGTCAACTGCATCTTTGTGTTCCCTTTTTACCTGCAGTATGGCAAATCAGTAGAAGATATGTGTGGTCAGATGGTGAAAATGTGAGTGAAGATTTCTTTTCATTCACGGACAGGAATTTGATTGACAAACTGTCAGTCAGATACTTGCCAGAAAATAGGTAACAGTAAATTAATTGTTGCAATTTTCAGAAATGTGAAGTTTCTAAAATAATCTAAAAATTCCGTTTATTATCATTTTAAAAGTTCAAATTAACAAAGCCCATACAAGCAATTTATTATATTTGTAATACAAGTGTTTTAAATGTATATTTTCTTAACTTATAGAGCTTGTGTATTCACATTTAATTCATTTTAATTCTTTGGCAAAGTTTTTTTAATAAAACTATTCTAATACTATGTTATTAAAAAGTGTAGATTGTGTATTAATATTATGTTCATTTCCTTAGATCTCAGCACAACAGAAAAGTTACTCTCTGATCATTATGCAGTCAAAATTCTTGCTCAGGAAATGGATCTTAAGCATAACTGTGGTTATATAACTATGATGAAATCTAGTACAAGTGCACCATTTAATAAATTTCATGGAAATGTTCTTCAGAAACTTAAAGGACAATCAGATATTGATATGAATTCATACTCTAATTTAACTGCATTAAGTGCAAGAGCAAGTGAAAGTAAAGTCTGCTATCAAAGTCGATTTACACGTACTGGTAAAAGTGATGGTTCCTTTGAAGCCAAATCTATTCCATTACAGGAAGAAAAGGAGTGGGTGCTTTTAGATTGTTCTTTTGGCATTCCGTTGTTTGATGGACAGTTAAATTCACAAGTTTGTGAAACATTGCTTTATGAGCAACTGTGCAGCAAATCCAGGTATAATTTTCATTTATAATTTGAATAATTATCTTGTAAATATATCTTTATGTGGTTGCCCAATGGAATAGTGGTTAATGACTCTGACTAGTGTACTGAAGGGTCCGCGTTTGAATCTTGAAGAAGGCATAGATATTGTAAATGTATACATGCAGCCTTTGACTTTCGCACATCCTAGTTTTGTACAAGTCACTATTTCATACATTTTTAAAGATTTTTGTTGATAAAGAAAACAATTGCTTGTTAATCAACTATTTTTGGCTCACTCATTCCATCTAGTTTTTTCTCCCTCTTACTCTCCTCAGCAACAGGCGTTTGAGCCATGGTGAGGTAGGGGTGGGATAACAGATATGCATTACTTCCTGTAGTAGAGACTTCTCAAAATCTTAATCACTACTGTGTTATTCTGAGGAAGTGTCAAAACAGTCTTGCATTAGGGCATGTATCAAGGTGTGCATTTTCCTAATTTATTTCTTTATGTTTAAATATTTCGTCAGGATGAATTGATAAACTTGAGTGAGAAACTGCAGTGTTGATATGAACAAAAAGAAATTAAGGCTTCATAAACTTCATACATTCAAGACAAAGATGGAAATAATTGAACATTCTGAAAACAGTGAATCTTTTCAGTCATACGCTTGTATGATGTAAACAGATCTATAGTATGTTCAGTTTTGAAAAATAAGAGTAAATTAAGGAATATGTTCAGAATTGTGAAAAAATATCTTTGAGGATTGTTTCGAAAAGACACAGCATAGTGATGGATGAAATGAAAAGATTGTCATCATGGATTGATGATCAACATCAAAATAGTGTCCCTCTATGTATTCAATTATTTAAGCTAAGACTCGTTGTTTTCATGAAGATTGGAAGGCGAAATTCATAAATTCAGATTCAAGCATGGTGCTTCAGGCAAATAATGTCTGGTTCGACAAATTCAAAATGAGATATTCTTTACATAATATTAAATTCAGAGGAGAATCAGCTTATGCAGATAAAGAATTTATTTCCTCATTGTCCAAAATTATTGTACATGGAAAATATTCTGTTAGTCAAATATTCAGTGTAGATAAAACGGGTTTATTTTGAGAGAAAAAATTCTTGATCAAACGTTTTTATCGAAGGAAGGATCAGTTGCCCCTGGACATAAAACTCCCAAAAATTGAGATTGCTTCTTGGTGGAAACATAACTGCTGATTTAAAATTGAAGCCATTCTTAGTTTACCAACCAGAAAATCTCAGAGCTTTGAAAGAATTTCTTCCATTTAGAAATCAAATAAAAATGCCTGGGGTACTGCATTAATATTTAAAGGTTTGTTCACTTTTCATTTTGTGCTGACAGTTAGGCAATATTGTAAAAATAATAATTTACAATTTGAAGACTGAGTAAGCTTGGACAGCGCTCCAGGACACCCAACATCTCTGCAGAATTTATACCCTGAAATTAATTTTGTATTTCTTCCTCCCAGTATTACCTGCCTGATAAAGCCCATGGACCAAACAGTAATATATACGTTTAAATGATATTATATGAAGACAATAATGACTAAGGCCATCAAAGTAAGTGACAGAGAAGGTGGGCCAACATTAATAGATTTTTGGAAGAACTATAGTATATAGAACACTATAAACAATGTGAACGACTTGTGAACTAAAATAAGAGTCAACAATGAAAGGTTCTGGAAACAATTATGCCTGCAAATGATGAGTGATTTCCTAAATTTTGAAACACTGAGAACTATAGCAGAGAAAATAGTTAGACTAATGAATGAATTAATCTTGGATATCAACATTGAAGATATTAATGAAGATTTTGATTGACTCTCACTCGGTACATCTGTCAAACGAATATTAACTATACAACAGTGAAACATACAATGGAACTGAGGAAGGAGAAGCTGATAAAAACGTCCAGCCTTTGACAATTAAAAATATGCATGAAGCTTGACAAATTTTTGCCTATCATGGAAGAATGTGATCCCAATGGAGAACATATATCTCAAGTATGTAGGACGACTGAGAAAGACATGGCATATTTAGAAATCTTTATCAAAAAAAGGTGCTGTTTAAGGGAATTTTTATAAAGGAAATACCTGAAAGTACTTAAACACGCCTCACTAACTTCATTTTGTAAATATTTGAAAGCACACTTTTTGGTGCATATTTTTTATATCCTTCTACTTCTGAAAAATTCAACATTCGCACGTATTTTCAGGAATCGATTGTGTTCAAAAGTACAGAGCTGCCTGTAATGTCTTTGGGGCACAGGGGCGTTCCAAATATATGCTGAGTTGAGAGATCTTTCATGTGGTTTGGTGGGAGGGAAAAGGGGTGAAGGACCCTCAGATCCATCCCCTGGGTTACACTCTCACAAAATTGGAGTAGAACTGAGGAAACTTGTACAGTCATCTGTATGGTGCACAAGGTTATAGTCAACGACAGACTTAATTCTGTACTTCTTGCCACAATAAAATTCATGGGCTTGTTATGATTAGGTCAGGCAAATGAGATTAGCTACAATGACAACATCACATCTTTATTTTCCTGCAGTGTTCTTAATTGCGTAACCTAAATGAAACAAGATGTTGATCTTTGTTTTTAAATAAAAAGCAATCTTTAGGTATTTATGTGGGAAAATGGTTGTACCTAGAGCCACCAGCTTTTGAACGCACTTGTTTTTAAATAAAAAGCCATCTTTATTTATGTATGTGAAAAATGGTTGTACCTAGAGCCACCAGCTGTTGAACACACATAGTCCCTCAAAGCCTGAATATTGAATTTCAAATTTTTTTTATTTATTTCCTATTTTGTGGGAATGTAAGGAATTCTTGTTTAAGAAACTCAGCACTTTAAAAGTGATGTGTTGCTACTTGGCAACATAAGATATGTGTTTGTGTTTCAGATTTAATCAACAGACTCAGCAATTTAAGAGAAATGTATTGCCATTGACAAAATGAAATGTTTTTTATTGTCCACATGGCAGTGCATTACTATTTGGCAAAGCTTAAGATATTTAATTTTTCTTTCCATGCTTAATCTTACATTTATTAATTAACAAACTAAGTAACTTAATTATAGATGCAGTTCTTCATCTCTTCAGTTATTAATTGCTAGCTTGTGCATGAAGTTACCCTTAACTGCCTTCATTAAAATTATTTCATTATTTTGCATGGAAAGAGAAATGTAAAAATAAAAAGATGAACTACAGAATAGTTGTATGTGCTTTGTTAATTTGCCTGGAATAATGCTGGTCTTAAATGTTGTTTAAATTCTTTTAATTAATTGTTTTATATATGATTTCTTTTTCTTTCCCACTAAAATTTGGCTATGGACTTAACCTGTGCCATACTTAAAAATGATATCAGTTCATTCTTTAGCAATGTTGAATAATTTGGAATGGAGAAATTACAAGTTATTAATAGTCCATTTGTGTCAAATTCATAATCATCTTAGTAAAAAAAAGCTATTAAAAAAAACTAATTGCACAATACTGTTTTTCAAAAAACTTACTTAATATTAAGTATCACAGCTTCATTTGCCATATACCAATTCTAATTAAGATTCAGGATGGTAGTTACAATATCAAGAAGTTTTTTCTTTGTTATGTAATAGCATATGTATAGTTGCCTTCCCAATTAACTGCACAATAATTTTATAGTTCATGTACATATTGCTGCCTTGTAAAAATCTTCATATTGGATCATTGATAGAACCAGCCCTGATGATATCACTGTTAGTGTTATCTCTACATTTTCCCTACTACTCTTTAGTTCTGTTTTTTTGGATTGATTTATAAAACAAAAAGTGTTTCCAGAATTTTAGTTCATTGTACATGCGCTAATGTATCAATATTTCATTACTTTGTTTTCATATGATTTTCTTAAATGTTGTTGTGGTTTCTGTGTACAGTTTTATTTTACAGAGTGTTAAGAATGATAATAAAGCTGATGAAGATTTTGCTGCTAATTAACAAAATTATATCTATGTGCCATTGTTACTATTTCCCAGCACTGTTGTGTAATCTGCTTATAATGGATTTTAAGGGAGGCTGGAAAATATTCAATGGTCATGAATTTAGACATATGTAATACTAGTTGAAAAAGGACTGTATTAATGAAGATTAATATCATACAGTGGGCATCACTTAATGTAATCATGTATGTCCACAGCTATTTTGATAACATTAAATGATGAGAAAATATACCCTTCAAAATAGCATTGAAATTTAATTTAATACAAATATAACTAAACACATATAAATAGATATTTTCACAGCATTTTAGTTATGAAAAGCAAAGGTTTGTTAATGAACTTTCCATAACATTTCTGGAACTTATTTAAACAATGCTGTGCAATCTTAGTTGCCAATATAAAATTCTAAATTATACAAAAAAGATTTGGCATAAGTCTTTTCACAAAATTTTTATTTCAGGGGTGAAGGGAATCTTGCATAAATACTTTTTACTCTTGAAAAAGCAGGATCTGTATCTGATCGCTTTCAGAATCAGTAGTTATTGAAAATCTGTATCAAACTAAGTCCCCCCCCCATAATTTGAAATGATTGACAAAAAATGAAGCTGATTGGTGACTTAATCTCTTATTTGATAACATTTCCGTCACTTGACAGTATTTTGTATCAGTTTTGAACTTATCTCATGAAGTCACTTCCGTTTAAAAATTTTATTCGATCACAATCAAAGTCATGAAGAAGTTGATAAAAATGTCCAGATTTTGACAATTAAAAAGTATGAATGAAGCCTTCACACATCTTGGCAAATTTTTTACTGTCATGGAAGAATGTAATCCCAATGGAGAACATATATCTCAAGTATGTAGGGTGATTGAGAAAGACCCAGCATATTATAGAAATTGTTATCAAGAAAAGGAAAAGGTGGTATTCAACTAACTCTTGATAAGTTAATAAAGAAAATTCTTGAGAGTGCTTAACTTTTGAGCATATTAAGCAAATTGTTGATTACAATAAGCAATGTATTTCCATATTTTTGTATACAATCAAGCAGGACTTCATCCATGTAATAAGATTATCCAAATGATCACATTAAATGGCATGTACTGGAAATTTGAATTATACATAATTTAAAGTGAGATGAAGCATTTTTGAAAGGAATGCAAACTATTATCATTTAAAAATATTTAATAATATGGTGGAAAAGTTAACAAAAGAAAACTTAGATTATTTTGACATATTTGAAAATATATGTCAATTATTTATCTCTTATGTGATATAAGTCAGTTTGATTGCTTTTCTACTTCATCTTATGTTGCAACTTCTACATATCTAAATTTGGAAGAATCTTTTAATGTTTGTGTAACTTTCAGTGAGTGCTTGGCATGGAGTTAAATTTGTTTAACTTTCTGTTATTTGTCCCACAAGTCCTTCTGTTAATGATTCAGAATCTCGTCATTTTATTTTTATAGTTCATCTGTCAGGTTTCACAGCAGTTTCTGAGTTTATGTGCATGTGTGCTGCTCAGTTTTCGCATAACTCAAAATTACCTTTAGAAGCAGTTTCACCTCTTTTCTTTAGAAAATTCTATTTTTCATTATCATCATTAAAATTGCTAAATTTTTCATTTCATATCCTCTGTGTTATTCAATACCATAGATTTTTTTTTTTAAATACGTGGTTTTTCCTAATTTAACTTTTTATCATCTGCTTAATTTATGGTTTCAATTTTAGAAGAATGGAGTAATGTTGTACAGTTGTACGTTCTTAAATTTTTTCTTATAATCCCACTGAGCAGCTTCACTATCAGTGTCTGACTGGTATGTGCTAAGGTTGTTTTAACAAAATTTCTTGCAAGTCATTCTTAAAGGATAGGGTTGGAAAGTAAGCTGTGCAAAGAAGTGAGCAAAAAGAGTCTGTGATGGAATGAAAGATGTTATCAGCTATGTTGCTGTTTTACAGAAGAGCGCTATGAAACAGTTTTTTTGGGGGGGAAACCCTTAAAATATTTTGATTAGTTATATGCAATAAAAATAACACATTTGATGTTTACAGTGCTTAAAGAACTGAGGGAAACTCTTGCATATGAAACTTCAGTATATAGAGCTCAATTATGTTTAATAGTCTATTCTTATTATAACTTTTATTATTCTGTGAGATACTTTATTTACTGTTTTATCCTATCCAGATTTATTTTGGTGTATGGCTGTATATGTTTAATTTTATTTCATGTATCATATTGCAGCCTCAAGAACTTAATTGCCTCAAACCGGAAATTATGCCTTCAGGTTTTAGAATTCATTTCAGAATATCAGGTATGTAGACTTTTGTGAACTATCATAAATGTATCTCCTTTTTTCTTAAGAAGGAATGGCTTATACTTACTTTGTTAGTGAAAATGCATTTCAATGAAATGGCAGATTCTAATCTCAATCTTCACTGGAGAAAACAACTTCTATTATAGTTACAATAGCGATGATTTGGGACTCTCTCTATATATAGATATAGATATATATATGTTATATGTAATTGGCAAATTTTTGTGTTTTCAAGTGGTACTTTAATTAATTTACCTCTTGGCGCAGCCAAAGTGCATTACCTGGATAAACTGGAATTTTCTTAAAACACACCTGGAAAATCTGAAAAAGTCAAGAGAATGTCATTCTCCTGTTTGAGTGGCAACCCTGTTTTCTGCATTTATTCTAAATGTAAATGTACAGAAAGAATTTTGTGTATTTTTTGTCATTTTGCGTATGTACTTATATATTCGGCATTTGATATTTGAAAAATGTCATTCTCCCTGTTTTTAAGGCATAGTGAACTAGAATAAAAGCATAAAACTAAATAAATATATTAATAGCATGTTTTACGGTTCTGTTCATTAAATAGATTGTACTCGAGAACTTTAAGTAATGCATTTACGAATGTCATAGGGATGTAAAAGGATGAAAAGTTAGCATTCTTAATCGTGTTTATTATCTTTTTTTAATGTACAAGAATGCCCGTTTTCTGGTGGATAAGTGTAGTTTTGACTGTAGCCAACTAAGCAATTAAAGTAGAACAACTTGGCAATGTTCTTTTAGTTGCTCAGAAGCCCTCAAAATTATCCATATATGTATATATATATATATGTATGCTACAACATATTTTTATTAATTTTCATACCTAAAAATGGTGAATTTGAAAACTTCATGTATGGGATTTTTCTGATTATTTGACTATAACTTTTGATAGAAATCAAATAATTGGATAAACTTTGATGTGTGATAAATTAAAATGGTAATAGATAATTTAAAAGCTTAATTTATTTTATTATTCGTATTATGCCTTCTCTAAAGGTTTTCTCAAAATTTTGGCCACTGGTATAGAACATGTTACTGGACAAAAATAAGCATATCTCCAGTTTCTTGACTAGAACTGTGGATTTGCTTGTGTTAATCGCTAGACAGGACAATTTAAAGACATGGATATGGTATAGGGGTGAAAAAAACTGCTGTTTGTCATCAATGTCAGCAAGGTGATATGGATCAAAAGCATTTTAAGAACATTCCTAAAGTTGTAAGCTTTATTTTTGACAGTTCTGCTTGATTTTAATCTATATATTACTCTTTTGATCTTTTATTTCGCTGTTCTTTGATTAATGGCAGAGGTATCAGACATGGACATCTCTACCATTAGTCATTTTCCACTGAAATAATTTTGTTCACGAAATAATTTAATGACTGATCAAAAGAGAAAATACTCCTTTCCTTTTAACTGTACTCATTGACACTTGAAAATTTATCGTCCTTTTTCATAAAATAAAATATTGATATTTTTAAATTGTTAATAACCTGTATGAATCTGAATTTGGTTATCTGAATAATTTTGTGTGTGTGTTTAAGATAAAAAATATGTAAACTTCTGATTTTAATGGGCAGTAGCCCTTTGTATTCTAGTCTTCATTTTAATTTGAGTATTTCCTCTTGCTGGAAGAATAAAAAGTAATTGCTTACAGTATATGAATTGCATCATTTGAGATTAATTCATGTCATACAATCTTACATAATACTGCAATGCAGGTACATTTTCACCAATCAGTGAATAAGATTTCAATTGAAACGAAATCTTTTTGAGAACCAAAACATTTTGACATTCTCCCAAGCTTTCTTCTGAATGTGTTGAAATTCCACGTTTGCTTACTTCTAACATGTAATGACTCACTTCGCTGTATCATCCATTGGCCTAAGATGTGCTAAGCTTCCAAATTTGTGGGATGCATATTGCTCTCATAATGATGTGTGAATCTGAATATGCAACTCATTTGCTTTATCCGGTAATAAAATGTACTAAATCTATGGCTACATTTGCCTCCAAGTTTCTTTTTTCTGTCTGCAATAAACCTCTCCAATCTATTACATTTAACTAGACATACATTTTTTCTGTAGCGTGTAAAATATATTTAATGCTATAAGTTGTTAGTGCAAAATATGTTTAAATTGCTATTGTTGTTATATGTATATTCAAGCATTTTTCTATTTTCAGCACAATGAATTATTTATTCATGCTTATTAATAAATTATTAATAAAATGATTTTTTAGAAATGATTTAAGTAATTAAATTATTTTAGAAACATTTTTTTATATTGTTTTTGTAATATCATTGTTTATATATTATATGTAATGTAATCGTAATGTGTATTCAAATTTCTTTTTCAAGCCTGTCATCTTGGATAGTGGGCGAAATATTTCATTTCCTCCAAATCGTCCAGGTTGTGAACAGGAACTTCCTTTGCCCTCAGAAAATCTTATCTTCTGTGATGGAAAATTATCTATATGGAATCAGAAGTAGCCTAACAGAGTCTTTATAAGTCATTAAAGAGGAAAATGCGTGAAATTTATATTTTGTCATTTTTAACATGCTTACCCATTTTTTTAAATGAGTGTGTACAAGGACTTCATTTTTTTTTAAACCAAGTTTAACATTACAAATAAAGTTTTGTCTTTTATTTACTAGGAAGAATATTTTTGAAGCATGACAGATCATAGTTAATTTATTTTTCTTATAAAATGAGGAATTAGCATTTTCATTCATTCAAATAAGTTAAAAGGGAAAATAATTTTTAAACCATGGTGTTTGTTTGTTGATCCTATTAAGAATATTAGAGAAAAATTGATGTATTTTTGCATTTTGAAAATGTAGTATTTTCTGGATTTATTGTCAGAACTTATTTATGTCAGCCCTTCTCTTGTATCACATGGCAATAATTCAGCTGTAAATACAATAAATTATTTTTTTATTTCAATAAAGTTTTAACTTTGAAAATATTTTACTTACTAATTTTTTTTTCATGGATTATGCTGCATATTATTTCATTTTCATCTGCTTGAAGTAACTATATGGTACAGATGGCATTCATTTTATTTTTCGATGATTGAAGCTCTTCAAAGACCCATAATTTTTTATTCTGTTAATGAATTCAAATCTAAGGGGGTTTTTTTTGTTTTCTTTTGCTAATTAATGTATGATAAATTAGTGAGTATGTTCCTTTTAAATACCTAAATCCCTTTCAAATGAAGCAGAGATTTCCAGATTAACACTGCACGAACTCTGTTTTAGATTTCAACAGAGATTCCTTATCGTATCTGAATTACCTTTGTTAAAAAAAAGCTTGTGATCATATGCATCAAATTTGTAATACGTAAATTTAACTGTTTGAGGGCATTGCAATATGTAAATTTAACTGTTTGAGGACATTAGCATGTTTTTTTTGTTGTTGTTGTTGAAAGAATGTATGAAATAACATATGAGACAATGTAGTCCGTTTTGTAGTACAGAGTTAAAGCATGTTTAAACCATTTGGTGCAGTATTGCACTTTCAGGAAGGTACATTGGAAGTAAGTTTGGGTTTCTTTGATTAAAACTGGATCAATATCACGCTGCAACCACCTTATATCCCAGATTTCTGATTCTCTTACCTAACTGTTTGGTCTTATTAACATGATTCTGTGGAGTCAACATTTTCAGATAATACATGTTATCCAAAATGATAACATGGCTAGTCTGCTAAATGTATCAAATGAAGCATTTCGTGAATGCTTCCACGAACTACAGGAATTTCGAAGATATTGCATAGGTTTTGATTAATGTTACTACAAAAGTGACTTATTTAATCATTCTAATATTTCAAATAGATCTGCCTGACTAGTAAGTATTTTCTGTGAACTTATTGAACATAGTTCTACACGCACTTGACTATGAATTAGTATCATTCCACCTTTTAATCTACCACATTTTTATTTAGTAAATGTTTCATTAGGAATAGCTCATAACAGTGACATAGTCAATGGTACTATTTATTATTTTCCGTAATATCTGCTGCTTTAGTAATCATTTCATGTTTTAATTTAAAATTCTTAGAAGAATAAGTTTCTTTGATAAAAGAGCATATTTTGTATAATTTAGTAAGCTAAATGGAAACAAAACCCAGTGAAAACAGCCTCTTTAGCATGTGTGTGAGAAAACAAATATGGAAACAGTTTAGCAGAATATTTCACTCTTTCATCTCTAGTTACATTTAGAATTAGCTTTTCCAAAAATCTTATTAAAAAAGAATAGTGCAGAAATTGTATACTGCTTTTTGCTTTCCAAGATTACTGAATAATGTATTAAACCTGAACTTCAAAATTATGGAATACAACTTTTTTACGAAATTTTGAAAATTAGATGTTTAAGTAGGAGTGTTTTTGTTTTTTTAAATTAAAGTAAGAAAGGTATTGGCTCAGATTTGTCCTGTAATCGTCTCTCCTCTCCAAGCACAATTTAACTTAATGAGAGCATTTGTACGTTAGATGTTGAATTGTTCTTTTGGTCTATTTTATATGTTTTAGAGGAACTTTTGATCATTCTACATTATTTTTGTGTACATATCATCAAAGGTCAATACATATGCATATATTTTATTTCATAATTAAAGGCTTTAGACCATTCACCATTAAGTTTATTAAAGAGGATCTGCTAGATGAATGAAAGTGACTGTAGTAGCTTCTAACAGAAAAATATGCAAGTTAGAAGACTTGATTCTGTAAGGAAAGTTACAAAACTGTATAACATCATTTAATGGCTATGAATCGAGATCCAGCAAAATCCGTGCAACAATTGTCAGTAGTTATAAGTCGTCGAATATTAATGATTTACTGAATACATTGCTTTAACACAAATGCAGAATTATGAAAAAATTTCTGTCATGTGGTCTTATCACCTTTGTTTAAAATTTACTGCATTCATTGAGGTGTTAATCCATACGCCTCGTTCATCACCATCATTCTTAGATTCAGACTCGCAAGTGTTTGTTCCAAGCTAAAGTAACTCTTATTGCCCAACTTCTAGACCCACCTAATCGAAAGTTGTGCAGACTCATGAAATCAAAGGCTCAGGCAACCATCTGTGCAATATAGTGCAACACTTGAAGTATAGGATACACAAATGATCTCAGAACTTCTGATGGCTAGTCATCCAATTGATGTTGTGGGAAGATAATACCTCATGACAAATGTAATTGTAATTCTAGAGATGCTTTTGTGTGAAGTACCGTATTCCACCTAGGCTCTTTCAGCTGACAAAAACCATGTTCAGCACAATTTGCCAGGTCCAAGGGACGAGTGATCTAGCACTGTGCCCTCAGTTTGGCACAACTAGATGTTTTAAGTATTCAAAAGACCTTGGGGTTCCTTGTGTGTTTAAGCCTGATGGTGGAGAGGAGTGCATATAAACCCAGGACTTCCGTTAAAACCAAGTTAATGCGATCAGCAAATTTTGAGCATCATATCAGAATTCATCTTATTTGAAGGAAATATGAGATGTGGCAAGTTCATTCATGACCATTGTTTATGTTGAAGCAATCCATTCAATAACTGCTTTACATTTGATATGTGCTATGAAATGATATACAGATATTTCATAATGATTGGATGATGCTGTTCAACTATGTCATTGCTTCATTTTCTTTTGCCTTGCTTCATTGCGAAGTTAGAGGTGTAGTAATTTCATAAGTTTTCTTGTGAGCACTATGATCCATTCGATCGTATATATTAATTTCATTAGCGAAAAAATTAACCAATGCATTTGGAAATTTTCATGTCGCTGTGGGGAAATATTGAGTCTATATTTTCAGGATACAAGGGGCAGTCTTCAATACATGAGGTGTAACATATTTGAAAATGAAATTCATACTATAGTTAGGGGATGTCTTATGTGATTAGGTCATGATTGTACAAAGAGTGTTTGCACATATTTAGAATGATTTTGATAAACAATTAAAAAAAGCAGATGTTATGAAATAAAAATTTATGGCAACAGCTTAGAAAAATATAGTTTGTTACTTTTAAATTTATTTTTCTTTCAAATTTTCGCATGTAAACAAGCAGTGGATTGAAGGATATGTTTCTGGTCTTTCTGAGAGGAATATTCCTTTTCCATAATTCAAAAAAAATTGTAAAGTGCATAGTATTAAAATTTCAAAGCACAAAATAAGCAACAGTATTGATAGGAAAAATCTTCAATTATTACGTCTACATGGAAAGAAGACTGCAAACCTGGTCTCTTGAAAAGAGCTCTTTCTAAGTGCAGATCGTGCATGATTGATGGAACTCGAGAAAGTAGTGGAAGAAGAATGGAAATCAGCACCCCTGTAAATTTTATCTAAAGCCATTTTATCGTGGAACTATTGATCAGACTTATAGTCCAGTAAAAATCAGATCGAACATTTAAAAAAATAACTTTACATTTTAAATGTTAATTAAGTGGCTCTGAAATAATTCCTAAAATGAGGAAGATATATTAGGTTTGCTCAGATGTACGGTACCAATAATGCTAAAATTTCCTGTTTATATCCCAAGGATATGGATTAGCTAGTTAGTTTGAATTATAACTTTATACTATTATGTTTATTATAACTCTTTATCTTGCTGTGATACTGCAATAAATCATACCTTGGCTATGTTTAATGAAGTTATTCCTGACTAGTTGGTTGGCAGTTATTCAATTCTGCATCATCAAGTGGCCATTATATTGATGAGAAAACACGCTGGTGATGTCATGCAATGAAGAATAACTGAGCACAACTCTGTAGTGCATTAGTTTGCCTCCAATCTGCTGACAAATGTAGTTGATGAATGCAATTTGGGAAAATAACATTTTGTTAAATCCTTCGATAAGCAGTCTTAATCAGTGTAAAGCAAAAAGCCGATTGGTTTGTAGATGGATGCTCACTATGTATGAGGAAAATTTTATTTTACAAAAACTGCCTATAAGTGTACCACATGCTTCCTTTAAGGCTGTGGACGCTTGTTGGACAATACAGAGGGTGAATGATTTTGTAAAGATTTATATATAAACAAACCTTAGAATTTTATTTTCTAATATGTTCAGACTGATAGCCCTTTTTTTTAACTCTCATATTTCATCTTGATTTCATAGATAAAAGGCCTTTTCTTACAGCTTGTTTTAAAAGTCCAAAGGCACGGTAATCCATAGGAGACACGTTAGAGGACCTGGGTGGGATGCATTTAAAAGGAATAGCTTCAATTCCGGTTTCATTTCTCATTTTTTCAAAAAATAGAGCAGTAAATTTAGAGGTAGGGCTTGGAGTCTTATCCTGCTAGAACTTAAGAGTGAAGATTGTTTGGATAAAGAGATAAAGAGTGATTTCTTCTTTAAAAATAGGTGTTAAAACATATTTCTAATAGTAACCCGAATTAATTTTGACACTTTTTTCTACTTTCCTTATTTTAAGTTTTCTGTTGTAAGAGAATCTGGTAATAACCATAAAACCTTTAGAAAAACTTTCTTTGTTTTTTCTGAACCGACATAGAGTAGTAAATCGATCTTTCTCTATTGCACTCAGATAAGCATATCCAGTCATCATCAATTGTAACTATATATTTCCATTTTTTATCTGCCAGATAATTTTCATACAGCAATCTGCAAGTAGTCTTGCACTGAGAAACATGTTTCATCGTTAAGCAATGAACATTGTGTTGTTTTATTTTGGTTAGCTTTAAAGCAGATTTTATAATTTTGTTCACAATACCTACAGATATTTAAAGATTTTGCAGTAGCTCTTTGGGGGCTGAACTTTTCTTTAAGATTTGAAATGTAACTTTAGATTTAATAAGAGCTGTACGTCTCTGTTGGGTGTGAATTTCTTGCCTTTTTCCTAGTCAGATGTAAACTTTGATGTTTCTTTCGTTCCATATTAATTGTCTCTTATTTTATGTGTCGAAGTATTAAAATTATGCTTTTCACATCTTTTTTTAATAATTGAATAAGAGTATTTCTCTTTGGACAGCAGGAAAATATAGTGTTCGATCCATTGTTTATTTTTCAGTGACATTTAAAAAAGAATATTTTTAATGCTTTAGACGGTAATTAAACCTTATTCCAGTTTGATGACACATTTGTATTTTTAAATTAATATTAAAATTCATGGATAAAATCATTAGAAAAATGTGTGAACACCCTCTGTACTAGACCAAGTCTATCGAAGTTCATGGAAAAAGTGGATGGGGGCAGATCATTAGGGGACCATAATTTTTCTTCACAAATAATTCAGTGTGATGTATGACATAGTACGAGTAATTGTGAATGAGAAGGTGGTGCACAAGAAAATATATGCATATCTGGTACTGCAGTTAGAGTTGGATGTGCAGAAATGTCTTTGGGCCTTTTAGCAGAGCATTTACTGTCATTTCAGAATAGGACAAGTACTAAGCTTTTTTCCACCAACTGTAATCTTCCTTCCTTGCAGTAATAAATCTAGTATATAGGCAATTTTAATGGTTGAAACATTGTTCTTTTTTCTTTGAACTAAAAATAAAACAGATGAGTTCTCTAGCTTTCTGTATAGTGGTCATTACTTGTGACTTTTGGTCATAGTAATGAAAATTCACTAAATATTTCTTCCCTTCCCCAATAAAAAGGGAGGGAAAACACCATTTTTTCAGTTTCTTTTCACATGAACCGCCATCCTTCCATTCTGTTGTTCAGTATTTATAGATTTGAAATTCTCTACAGACATAATATGTGCAGTAAACTCTGATATCTACTGCATTGTTAAATCTTTCACATGCAGATGATGTATAGTGTACTATTCAAATTTGCAATAGCCAAGCAACAAGTGTGAGTTGTACCTTGGTCTCTCATTTGAATGATTTCTGTCAACACTAATCATTTGTTGGGATCATCTTCATTTAACTTTAGCTTAAGTTAAATACACAGATTCTACTTGCTTTTGTATATTAAACCTACAAATGAATTTTTCCCAACACCAGTTTCTAAGGAACCTTGTGCAGCATGAGTTTGCTCATAGCAATGAAAATGTAAAAGTAGAAACAACTGCAGTGGCCATTGCTTGGTTTAGTGCAGTTTTCGGATGTCAGCTAGGGTATTTGTCATTCGCTGATCCAGTTTCACCACTTCTTTACTTTTAAGTAAATACTTTAGTGTAATAGTGTTTTGAATAATGTTAATTGTTTCAGGGTAAAGCTGTAAACTCATGAAAATAATACGGGAGCTTCTTCTATCACTCATAATGTATTCATTCATTCTTATCAGTGCTCTTTCAGCTGGGATAAAGAAACAAGAAGCAATGAACGGTGTCTAATTACATCAACTCATAGGTCAGTACTTCTGTAATAAATGGACATCAAAAAGCTAAATGCAAATGTACCATTGGATTCTAAGAAAACTAAACTTGTTCAACTGACTGCATACTCCTTCCCATTTCAGTATTTCGAGGGAGACAATTTCCAAAAAGCACAGTAATGCTAATATAGCCTAACACCTTTTTCTACCATCGCAGTAAATTTTTTAATCTTACAATGTTTTACGAAATAGTAATGTGTTTCCAGATTTGTAAATGCATGTGAATGTTTCAGAATTTGGAGGCTCACATACTTCTAAGATTTTGAATTTTGATACACAGAAAGCTAGAGAAAGTGTACCATATATTCTGTCGTATAACACACACATTTATTACAAAAAATAAGATCGAAATTTATGGGTGCACATCATATGTCAGATATAAGAATGATAGATTTCAAAATAAGGAAAAGATAAGTATGAAAAATTAGATTTCTACATGTACATAAATACTGTTTATTAAAAAAAATGACGTACCTTATGAACTAAAAAATTTTCATTATCGGATAACATGAAAAGTTTGTCATATTTGTCTTCTGTTATACCATCAAGCATATCGTCGAATTCTGTTTCGTCTTCATAGTCACTGTTAGTTTGATCCATAAATAAATAATCATCTAGGTTATTAGATATACTGCATCCTTTTAAATGACTTCTGAATTGTCAGGTTTAATTTCATTCCATATGTGTATTATCCACTTGCACACTATTTCTAGACAAGCATGATGCATTTGGCTTCCATTTGTAAATATTTTCTCACCTTTTAACAACCATGTATTCCAGTGTCGTTTCGAATTAATTGCCTTTGAATGGTTTATTCATGCACACATGTAAGCTAACTGCTATGTCTTTGTTACAATCTTTCATCAATTTCTTCATATTATCCTTTAGATGGGGTCTGAACATGTCCTAAACTAAAAGACTTTCTGGTTTCTTTAAGGCAACAGGATACTTTCGCCAAACATTTCTTATCTGCAGTTATGCACCATTTTCGTCCATCCATCCTTTCTCGTGAACATGAATGAAAACACTATTTGGGAAATTATATTTCAGCATTGCCTTTCTTTTACAAATAACCAGGGGTTTTAATTTTGTATCATCTGCTAAGGTGGAAAGATGTATGATTTGATGGCAGTGATGTGGGATTTTGCATAGCCTGTTGTTGTTATGTGAAACATTTTTACTCCTTTTACATCAATTGTTTTATTTCCCATAATTAGACTAAACATTATTGGAGTTTCATCCATAATTCCATTATGTGACAGTAAATAAATTTTTGTGTCTACATAGGTCAATATCATATTTCTGGGAACATATCCAATTTGTTGTCTAAATCTTTCGGATGCCTTTGCGAAACTTTTTTTTTTTCTCGTAGAACTAAATTATTCCGTGCCATAAATCGACTACATCAATTCAAAGTTGTTTTAAAGATTTGACTTTCATTTGCATTCTCTTTTACCCATTTTAAGACAAATATATATGTGCTGTTTTTTGTTACAATTAATCCATTCTGATGATTTTCCAGGACTCAGTTCGCAACATTTTTTAGGATAGACCATTTCGTTATTTCTGTAAGCAGGGTACATTTATTCTTTGGCATATTAATTATTGTGATTTCATTTTTCTTCCACTTACATGTGGAGCTTTCACCAACATCACATCACATTAGCATCATATCCTTGCTAAAGCATGATTTCCATTTTCTTTTGCATATTGACAATTTTTTTTTTGTTTGTTTGTTTCGTTTGGCAAGAGCCATAATTACTAAAAGAAACACTAGCTCGACTGTATTTCAACTGCAGCAAATGCGATTTACTGTGTTCATTATTTCAAAATCACTGAAGAAAGAGAAAACATCTGCCCCCTGATTCCGTGAATTCATTCGAGTCGAAAGTGCATTCTTAACCCAAATTATATCATCCTTTTCTCCAAGATTTAGAATAACGTTGTTGTGCATTACTGCGTTGAATACAACTCACTCTATTTGCAGAATTATTTACTCCCTTAAGCGTTTCCCCTCCTCCCCCGCGCACATTATTGTTCTCCTTATCGCTTGTCAATTCAATATACCATTGTTAGAAAGCCTGGGAATTTCAGGTTTCTTCATAAAGAAAAAGATATGCCTTATACGGAAAAATACCTAAAATAAGAAAGTGTGGTTGAAATTACAGGTGCACATTATATGCCAGAATATACGGTATAAGTAATGTATACCCATCCAATGTCGTTAATCTGTTGATTGATGATGTGGTTACACTGTTACTGGAAATTGGACAGTTTAGAAAAGACTCCCATTTTTCAAAATCTGTAACATCATTATGTTAAACAAAACTTGTTCATAAACAAAGAGTGCTTGAATAAATTTCAGGAGGAGGAAAGGAAATAAAGTTTGTTGTGCATTGAATCAGTAGATAGGATTATCTCAAGTTTTAGGGGAAATGAGATGTACCGTTTAATTCTAAATTATGGTATATATTGTACTTAGATGATAAATTGAATGGGTGTGAATAAAAATCAATCACAATCACTATTTCTCCTAATATTAAATTCCTTTCGAATTACTAGTTTTCCAAACATGTACGAATATAGGAAAATTGAAGGAAAGCCTACAACTTCTCAATAAAATAGGAAATAAGAGGGAAAGAAAAAAACCAACTTCGAATACACTCTTTATAATTATTTAATAATACAGAAACAACAAAATAATTAACAAATATAGCACTTCGTATACTTTTTAGGAGACGAATGCACCTATCGATACAATAGAAAGACAGTTCATGATATGTATGGTCATAATGCTCGTCATTTCTTCCTCTGAACTGAGAACATGCGTGTTGATTTCATCTAGTTCGACCAAGGCAGTTACAGTTTCAACATAGATTCCCATGAAATACATATATTATCGAAATTATTTGAAAGCACTTTTTTGAAGCAACATTTATATATATTGAAACAAAATAATTATTTCTTCTTCATATATTATGCTAAAGAGTGAGATATTTTTAAACCCATCAGCATTTAAACATTAAATGTATGCTTACAGAAGAATTAACATATTCCTTATTTCAATTTTAATACGAAGATAACGATAGCTGATTTTTAATTTGCAGGCTTCTGCTTGTGTAATTTAACAGAAACATCATAATTTTGTGCGATATATATTTTTATATTTTAACAAAATATTTTAAATTATATGTAATATTTCATTTTATAATGTATACACAAATATATATATATCTTTGAACAGAGGGTTCTTGTTTTCATTATAAGCCATATGCAGCTTTTTGAACAACATTTCAAACATTATATCTTATCTATTTGATTCACTCTAATCTAAAGTTTTCGGACTATCAAAACATACATAGCAGGCCACTATGATATTTCACAACTATTGAAAGTTAGATCTAGTAGTTCATGATATGTGCAACATTGATCCTCAGTACATAGAGAAGCCTTGACTATAGCAGAGAAATTGCTCTAGAAACTTAATAATTACATTTATTTTATAGTTTTTTTTTTAAGATTCTCAAGGAACGGAAGAAATAACATTGTTTTATTAACATGTTAAGTAAGTGAGGATATTTTCTAGAATATTTTTTCCTGATTTTAACCAAAAATACATTCAATAGTTCAATTTTCGTTTTACAAAAATAAATGGCAAAGGGTGAAGCAAATTAAGTTGCAAAATCTCTTCCATGATAGCTTCTCTTCGCTTAAGCTGTCTGAGGACGGGTTTGGAACAATTTTTCAATCAAGGAATCATCAGCAAGTGAAGTGCGATCTCCCAGATCTCTATCATTAGCCGCAATTTTTCTCAGAACTCGTCTCAGAATTTTTCCAGAGCGAGTTTTTGGTAAGCCTAACGTAATGTGCAAATATTCAGGTGTGGCAAATGGTCCAATCCAATAGCGAACTGAAAAAAAATAAATAACATTAAGGATAAATGATATACAAAAATGTTACAAAATTTTTCCATTTGGCACTACAAACAAAGTGAGCTTAAAACTCGGATATAAGATAATTTATCTGAAATACCAATGTATATTCTGATTAATTTGTTCTTTTTCTGTGTTATTATGGGGAAAACACTATTGTTGTGAACTATGATGCTGATGCTTTTTTTAAATAATAAATCTAGATAAACAAGAAGAAATGAAGAATTTATTATGAAAATAAACATAATAAGTAGCAACCCAAGAGAACTAAGAATTTCGCCTTAGCACTCAAAATTAATCGTAAAGTTCCTCAAATCACTCTAAGAGTAAACTCTTTCTCATAAATCATCCAACCACTAAAACTCGCAGCTGATTCACAAACTGAACTCTGCTAGCTCTCTGATCCGTATTTATATTTTCCAGCATGGGCCGTTGGAACTTCTGGAAGAGTATGTGGTAGAGCTTCGGAAATTTATTTTGTTGAATCTTCCAGATAGTCGCTAAGTTGTTGAGAAATTACCAAATGTCATTGAGGCCCATCAGAAACGAAACTGCCTGTGTCTCGCGCTCTAACAACTCAGCTATATTTACAATTTCATTTCTTGCACTCTAAAGATTCACAATTCCAACAAATGAACGCTGAAATGCAAGACGTGTTTGCAGATAAGTTTAAAACAAAAAATTATCAACCTAAAAATTATAAAATAAAACAATACAAAAGATCGGAGCACTATAGAAAAACGAGTGTAACGTAACAGGTTTCTTCATGGTTCACTCTGGTGAAAGCTATATCTGTCACAGCGTTGCCTCGTTTCTTTGTTCTTTTAAGCATTTGAATTGCATTAACATCATGGCAAAGAATGGGCTTCGAATCTTGTAGTGGAATGCCGGTGGCCTTTCCCAGAATAATAAGACCCAAGTTATGAATGTCACTCATTCTCAAGATATTAACTTATTTTACATTGTTAAACTCTGAGAAATTAGAACTTATTTGTCTTACAAATCCTGATTTAAGCATTATTCTATCTTGTCTGATTAAGACAATATTGCGAATACTTTTAGAAATGTCTTACATGATCCTGGCTCGGGCCATCGAATGATCATTACAAATACATCCATATGCGGAAGCAACAAATCCAAAATTTTAAGCAGTGGAAATATTAAGAGAAAGTGGAACTTTAAGAAAGCAAATTGAAATAATTATAGATATGATCTGGAAGAAAATCTTCGCAATTTTGATCCCAGTGGAGATAAAAGTATTCGGGCTGCGCCATCTCTCGCTTTTGTTCCACTATTATGGAATCAGGAAAAAAAAAAGACCCCAAGAGACAAAATAAAAAGATTTAAGCCCTTCTGGACCTGCGAGCTGGAAAATCGTAAAAAATAATCTATAAGGGATCGTCGTCTGGCAGAGAAAACCAAAGACGCTGCCCATATTCGAGATTGGAGGAAAAATATCTCACTGTTAAAAAGCGAAATTAATGTGGTAAAGCGTAACTATTTCAATAATTTTATTAACAGCATTGGATTTTAAAAGCGATGAAAAGAGAGCTTACTCCTTTTTAAACAAATTTAAAAACTCTACTCCTAAAGCGGTAAAACAGTCCATGATGTTCTTGAATAAGAGTGTCTCTAACAGCACAGATTTTGCTAATTCTTTTGCGAAGTTTTATATTGGTTCTCAAAGATTGCATTGCCATACTAGACAAAATGTAAAATCTCTCATATAGAAAAATAATCCAAGACATTCGGTCTTCTCTTGCGATTTTACCATGGTCGAGCTCAGTGAGACTATTCGTCTGTTCAAGTGGGCTAAAAACCCGGGACCGGATAACATCCATCCCGACCCTCTGAAGAACATAGGGCCTATTGCATGTTTGGCTCTTCTTGCGCTACTGAACAAGAGTTGGCACAGCGGTGTTCCTTCTAATTGGCTACTCTTATTCCTATATTAAAGAAGATTAAACCTTGTGATCAAATTAACAGTTAAGACCTATTTCCTTGACCTGTATCTTTGCTAAGGTCATGGAGTGCATGATTATATCAAGATTGAGTTGGCTTTTGGAGCATAATAATTTATTATCTCCTACGCAGACTGGTTTTAGAACTTATAACTGCACAGCTCAGCGAGTTATCTACTTTAGCAAGATGTGAAAAACTCCCTAGATAAACGTAAGTCCATCTTGGCAGTTCTTGTGGACTTTAAATCCGCCTATGACAGAGTCTGTCACTTAAAGCTTATTGAAAAAGTCTACTCCCTTGCTGTAGACAGCAAAATGCTGACCTGGATCAAAAATTTTATCAACTGAAGATTTATTAGAGTTCGCTATGGCCAGAGCATGTCCTTTTTTAAACAGACAAAACCTGGTCTCCCTCAGGGTGCTGTAATGAGCGCGCGCCTTATTATTTAATATTTATATAAACGACTTACTTGATATTCTGATGTTTGACTCTGCAGTTAAGAATAAACTGTTCGCTGATGATATAGTCTTCTGGAGCTGTGCTCCAAAGAATCTGCAGCAAAGTCTGAATGTTAATCTGAATGATGCCTTGGGGAGATTGGACCTTTGGTGCAGAAATAATAACATGATTTTAAACCTAGACCAAATTAATTGCAGGTTTTTTACCTTGAATAAACAGAACTTTTTACCACACCTGCTTTATCGTGGTGAGGTAATCTCTGCTAATAATAATTATTTGGGATACAAACTGGATTCATGCCTGAATTGAAATGAATATATTTCTTACATAAAGGAAAAACCTGATAGAAGACTTTCAATTTTGAAACGGCTGGCGGGCTGCCGATGGGAACAAAGTAACAGAGATACTTTAATAAATACATATAAAATGTACATTCAACCATTATTTGATTACTGTAATGAAGTTTTGGTGACTGCTTCCATCAGTACAGTCGACGTTTTGTCAAGATTAGAACACCAGTCTTTTCGCCTAGTAACAGATGCAGTTAAATCTACTCCCATATCGGCTATAGACCAATATTTCGTTAACCAATATTTCTTCTGTCTTGCATATCATTCATAAAAATGCTTCAATTTTGTTTCAAAAACTTTGCAGGGTCCCACACAATAAATATTGGAAGAATTGCAATTTTAACAATGATAGAAATTTAAGACACTAATGGGTTTCAATCGTAGCAGAAGACCGAGACTTTGTTTGAGAAATGAATGTAATGACTGTATCTTTGTGTTCTCTTAATTACAGTGACTTCTGTGCATATCTTGAACTTGACGAGAAAATTGGTAAGCGTGAGGTGCCCACTGCCCAGATCAGAGCCATTACTTATGAAAACGATTGAGAGAAAATATCCCAGTAACTTCTGGACCCATATTTACACCGATGGATCCATAATTGAGCGAAGTTCTGGAGCTGGTGCAGGGATCTATTGTAACCATTTTGCATTCTATAAGGGAGTGGGAAGAGATGCTACCAGTTTTGATGGTGAAGTTGAGGTTATACAGTCCTATAGCAAAGCCGCTTTGCAGGCTATCTTCAACCATAAATGCACTTCCGAACGAATTTACGAACGTAGGAAGATTCTCAACACTCTGGATGACTCATTTGTCTTGCACTGGATTCGTGCTCATTGCGGGATCGGGGAAAATGAAAGAGCCGATTTCCTGGCAAAGAAAAGAACGACTATTCTACAAACCACTAATAACCGTATGACTTTTTAATTCTGCAAAACTCCTAATTAAATTAGAATTTAAGAGGAGGTTTGCCTCATACCTGTCAAATGAAGCTAAAGGAAAGACCTGGGAGTGTCTCACTAGTTCAAAGGCAGTTATTCCAAATTTTCCTCCTTCTGTAACTGTGACGTTATTTCATAGTCTGACTGGGGCGATTCCCGGAATGCCCGTCTGTTTAAAATTCGACTCAAGTTCTGTACTCTTTGTAACTCTGGCAGTCCATGCTAAGGAGCATACTGACGAATGCACTGCCCTATTATCTTTTAATTCTGTTCTTCTTGACTATTGAAAGCAAGATCAAGACTAATGGCTTAGTGGCCAAATGTCTGACATTTGTATAAATAAATAAATATATAATTAAAAAGGATTCAAAATATTTACAATACTACCCCGATAAACATCGATATTTATTAATAGAAGTAGCTCATAGAAGCTACCGTCAAACACTGACTCATCTAAAGAGTTGTTGAAAGGAAGTAAATGGTGCTCCCCTATTCATGTAAAAATTATGGTAAGCGGATTTTTATGTTAATATAAATTGAAATTTTCTGAAATCAAGCAGCATTCATAAGTGTATCTCAAATTCTATAACCAATTCCTTTTTTCTATTACTCACGCAAGAAAAAGAAAGAATTTAAAATATATAACATAAAGATCAAGACAAGTATTTTTACCAAAACTTTATAATCTACAATGGTCGTTGAAATTAAAGGATCTTTATAGAAATAAAACCTTACTGACTGAAAAATGATTTTTTAAAATATACATAAAAGCATTATTCAACATAAATTATAACGTTTATCAGTCTAAAAATATTGGATTTAAAGTCAAATTTATGTAAATTTTAAAATAATGGGAAAATGATCTCCCCTATTTTACAAAACCCCTTTCTTTAATGTATAGTTACTTCTGTCAGAAGTGCAAATCTCACATCTCAATTTCATAGAATTTACCAAACTATTGATTAACTCTTGTGCGACTGAAAGTGAAATTTTAAGATCCTGCAGCACTCAAGGAAGCATTCGATGAGTTTCAATTCAATCGCCTAAGGCATCCTACACATAATTAAAGGGTTCAAGTCTGGAAAGTAAGCTGGACAATTCATTCGAGGGATGTCTTCTACTTCCAAGTATTATGACACCAAATATGTTTAATGAGTGATTGCATCGAGTTTTTATGTTAATGCATGACAATTTTCTATGAGCATTGTCATACATTAGAAAAAAATATATAAGGATGTCAGGGCCAACAACGTCCGTAAACTTCGTTACTTGAAGTTCCAAGTTATCTTCCACATATTTGTCACTGGTTATAGAACTTCTATCAAAGGTATGCAGCTCATTGCAGCTGTATTTGATTATTCCACATAAGACCGCTTCTTTGGGAAAGGAATTCTTTCTGGATGAAGATACACAGTTTTGTATCCTTCGCCCCTAGATCAAAGTGCATTTAGAATCACAGCTGAAGCTCTACCTGGACGCGCTAGTAAGCAGTAACAGGCTCATTTCTCTTGCCTCGATTGAACATGACGATGACACAACCTTTAACGTGCCCTTTTTGAAAACGAAGTGAATAAGACACAAACCATTAGTTTTTTTTCGCATAAAGTCCAACCTCTCGGAATTTCCGTGCAGCAGTAGAATGGCTGATTCGTGTTCCTGCCGCATTCCTGGTTGATTGGAGTTCCTGATCTAAAACCAACTCTATTGTAGTCGCTTCACGGTTTCTTAGAGCCCTCTGTGACAGTAAACGGTTCTCGACTGCAGTTACTGTTTTAGGACGCCCTTGAATAAGTTGCCCATTAACTGATTTACTGCTTAAAACAGTGGCTCCAAGTTCTTAGTATGGCATTTTGAGAGACATTTGCATCTTGGGAAACCTCCATTTGTATTTGTTTCTCTCGAGTCTATAAAAAGCCATTTCATAAATTAACAGCGAGTTTTGCCTTTTAGATGATGTCTTTGAGGCATAATTAATAAATCCTGATCATTCTCAGAAACCATACTAACATTGCGTGCATTAAGCAACACGCCGTCAGTCGCCTATTCCTGAATTTTTCATACTCTAACCTGTGCGCAGAAGTCCAATTTTATATTCGTTTGTAGATAAATAACGTAAATAATTGCACTATTGGACATTGATTGAAAATTTTAATGATTGAACATATTTTTTCAATTTAACATTTAATTCTGACGAACAGTATAATATATGGTATGAGAAGCGCAAGGCCATGCACAGAATGACAATGTCAGAACACTGATTGTGACTCGGGAGGCATGTGACAATAACGAGTGGAAAGCGGTAACTACTGATTTTAGCGAGATAAGCAGCAATAATATTTGGAATGTTCCGTTAATTTCCCATGATGCATGCACAGATCGTCCACCAGTGGTTGGGCGATAAAGTCGCTAGACACTGGTAGCTCGATCTGGGATTCGAATCCCGGCGAACGGGCTGGCTACAGGGACATTTTCGTGGTTTTCCCCATGTGTAACGTGTACATGAGCCAATTTCCCTTAGAAAATCCTCCCGGAAATCCTCACTGCTCTTAAAAAGATAGCCCTTGAAAACTTTGCTATAATAAAATAAACCAAACCAACCCACATTCAGCGCTCCATTGAATACGTAAATAAATAGTAAAATAAATAACATTAATGAGCTATTTGTTTTTCTAAGATTTAGCTTATGAGCTTATGTTGCCTACCTATTTTGAACAGGGACCTTCACTAATTTCCAGCAGGACCCAAAAATAGTTTCCAATTTTCAATAAAAGTCTTACTTCTGTCTCGGAAGCAATGAATGGTCAGCGACTGTACTCTGACATGGCCAAAGTCAGCAACAAATCTTCATGAGAGAAAGTTATATGCCCTTGCAATAATCGCGTGGCACGGATTGCTTTAGTTTTTCTTCCTGGTATACTGGCATCTCAAATTTAGGCTGATTTGATCAGGGATCCAATAGTACGTTCATTTCTGCAATGCCGTTTTTCATACAAGAACGATAGGCCGCATGTTGCTGGTGCTCCTTGGATTTGATTGTCCCCACCGAAAGAACAAGACTTTTCTTCTGCGATTGATGTAACTAGCGACATAACAAACTTTCGTCCTGGTATTGCTTGCTTGTAGTTGTTGCGGGAGAATTGCATATTGCACGCATATTTATACTAGATAGGCAATACTCTTAAATGGTGATTACCGATAGCCCCTAATTTTTTTCTTGTATTAAATATTGATAAAAACTAAAGGTAGCATTATTTTGCTAATTTTCTTATTGATGGAAGTATTTTGGCATTGCCTTTCTCAAACTGCTTTTTGAAATTGCTTTGATTTCCCTTATCGGAAGTGAAGAGATCACGTATGTCTATTTTGTTAAGGCTCATCACTATTTTCACTAAACAGTGGATTAATATGTAGTGTAGTGGTAAAGATAGTGATCACTGGAAGATGGTTGAATCTGGGTAAAACAGTTACTATTCACATTTATTAAAAGCGCACTACAGGGAGTGATGCAGTGTTTCAATGAAATGATTCAAATTTAAAATACAATGGAGAGCCAGCTATAGTCCTGCTACTAACCTCAGAGTCGAGTCTCAAGCTCCACATAATACCTCCTTTGTCAAAATAGCCCTCGAAAATAAAAAATTAAGAAATGGGCACGTGGATCCCTTTATGACTACAGGGTCCACTTTTCTAGTCCCACGAGCTGTTGAAGAAATGTCACGATGCTCACCTTAGTTAAATGGTCATTGTTGTATCCTTAGTCTTCTTTCCTGTCATTCGATTTACATCATTTCTCAATATCAGCTGGAAATTTACTAAAACGAGTGCTTTCACTTCACCATTTATTTAGACTCTACACTCGAACTATTCTTAAGTTGTAGCGTTAGAGAACAGGAACACGCTTCAATAATATTTATTATTATTAAAGTTAGGATAGAACAACGCACACTGAGTGACAAAACCAGTAATTCTGCATTGATTAACTAATTTCAAAATTACTAAAGATCACAGAATTGAAAAATGAAATGCAAGCAAAGAAGTGTAGTATATTAAGCGATGATAAGAGACAACTTGAGAATTCTATAACTCTAAAGCCAGCTCAAAGTTAAACTCACCCGCAAAGTTATGTTTTTACAAGTACTATTAATTGTAATTCAGATATCCACATGAACACTTTAGCTGAAGTTAAAAAATTCCTCTCCAAAATGAAATATATCATGTATCAAATTTTGCAAATTGTAAATTAACTGAAGAAGAAAAACTTGATTTCTTAAAAATGCATGTGCTTCAACAGAGAAGAGAGAAGTACGTGTCATTAAATTCTTCATTTGTTTCGCTGGCCTATTCTAAAATTAAAGATGGAGTGTATTATAAATATTGCGTAATATTCGCCAAATCAAGGATATGCACGCCAGTCGAACCCTCAAGCATTAGGGCAATTAGTAAATGAGACTCTTCGCAATGGAAGACGGAATGGAAACGGAAACTTCCGTGACCATCAAAAATTTAAAAGTAAGATAAGTATTCCTTATTATTCGCTGATTGCTTTAAAAAATATCTTTCTTGGCCGCAAACATTCCACAGTTGATGCAATTTATATCAAGCGGAAGAAAATCGAAAGGAAGCTTCTTATTATAAAAGTAATGATCTTCTGTGAGGGAAATAAATTCATTAAAATGTCATCGCGATTCTGAGGAAATGAATATAAATGTTGACAGTATTGAATCTTATCAGAATGAATGTAACTTTTGAAAATTCCTCAAATTTCGAATGGATGTAAGAGATGATGGATTAAAAAGATTTAAAATCCTGCAGCAATAACATAACATGCATTTCATTTAAAAAAAATAGAAAATAGAAAATGAAATCTCAAAGTATTACAATAAAATTATTTTGGAAAAGATCCTTGAAAAAGAAAATGTTTTTTAGTTTTAGTTGATGAAATTACAGACATTTAATTACGGCAGCAAGTATCTATTTATATGAGATACGAAGAACTTGAGAGAAAAATTATTTTGATAGAAAAAATTTTACATTTCATACCTGTAGTATTCGCAAGTGGAAAAGGTTTGGCTAATGCCATTATAGATAGCTTAACATCAATAGGCTTAGATATGAAATACATGAGAGATGAAGGCTGTGATGGTGCCGCAACAATGTTCGGGATATTCCAAGGATGTACGAGCTAAAGTGATAAAGCGAGGGTAAAATTTCCATTCAGCACTAGCACTCTATGTACATTCTGCTTCTCATTCCTTCTGTTTGTCAATTTCTGATGCATGTCACAATACAGATATTTATAGTTGCATGGGAGTGGGAAAAAAGTTAATCCTTTCATGAACACTCTAAAAAGAAATTTCCATTTTGCAAGAAACTTTATCACATTTTTGCGCATCTCTAAAAACAAAATCTCTAAAAATTTTCTGTCCTACTCATTGGATAGAGATATACGAATTTCTTAAACTTATGGTGGAATTACTAAAACCTTTCGTTCATGTATCATAAATAATACAGATCTGGCATAATAAGGAATCATCTTATGAAGCGTGTACATTTTTCAGTTCATTGAAATGTTCAGCTTTTGTGATTGCATTATTTTCAGTTGCAAAACATTTCTTCATATACGTTTCCATTATGAAGGATTTACAGTCGAAATGCAGTAATTCAGTTATGTGACGATATTTTAAAAGAACTACAAGACATTCGCGACAGTTCAGAAAAGGTTTAAGTGCAATTTATTCAGAGTCAGCCACAATTCTGAAGCAAATAAATAAGGGAGAATTGAAAATACTTCGGTGATTGGCAAGCAAGAAAGCGTGTTGTTTTATAATAATTTTATAACTGAAGTGACCAAATCCTATTTTCGGATATGAATTTTTAATCAATATTAGATAGTGTTATCTTGCAGTTAAAATGACGTTTAATTAAGCATAAAGATAATTAAATTTTTTAATACTTCCCATCGACAGATTGAATTCCATCTCTAATCTGAATACAAAGGAAAACTTGAAATACGTTTAAATATATATTTTTCAGATTTGTGAGATTTGCATTTCAGATGGTGAACATCAATTTCGGGAAAGAAAATTGCATCAAAAGCAAACTAATTTATTTGCATTAGAAGCTTTAGAGGCTTTTAATAGAGGTAGTTTTCCTAATGTATATAAACTTTTGAAAACTTTAATAACATTACCAATTACCACGTATATTCAGAAAGATCGTTTTCTACCCTAAAATATCTTTAAAATTATTTACGGAAGAAAACATGTGAAACGCGTTTACATAGATTATGTTTATTGCGCATTTAGATAAACATATCTGTAAAAAAAGGAGACATAAGCATTCTTAAAAAAATTAACATTGATATATGATTTAAAATAAGTTAAGGAACTGCTTTTAGGAATATCTTTGAACTGTTAATATAATGTAAAATTTTGCATTTCTAATAAGAATTTTACTAAACTTTGATCAATAATAATGTACAATACAAATACAATTGAATGAATATTTTGAATTGCAAATAAATAACCTCATACGTTGCAAATGTATGAGTTTTAAGTTGAATTCATTTTTAAATGGCAAAATTATTAATAACAAAAACTTCGCAACGATTAGCTTTGTCATCATGATTGAGACTGCACTCCCTTCCCGCCAAAAAAAATCAGTTCTAGGTAGGCCACTGTATGAAGAATAGTTAATACGAGTTATGAACCTAATTGCAGAGGAAATAACCCGAGTATTAAAAAAGTGCACTTATTTTCGTTTCCAAAATTGTTTTTTATATGCAAGAAGTGGTTACGTGCCATTCATCCTAGAATTTCAGCCCAGCAAAACATTCTAAGGAATTTATGACTTTTATAATAAATTTCAATTTTTTAATCTTGATGATTTTTTAATTGAAAAAGAAACTCTAATTCGTGCATTTAAAAAATATGCATTTTTCAATAATCCAAAAAATAGGCCTTATTTCCTGCTTGATATTAACTAAATGTCTTTAATGTTATTTTTAATTCGGTAAAATTAATTATGCTGACACGTAAATTAAAAAATAACATGGCAATTTATGCAAAAGCATTTAATTAAACCTTTAATCAAATAAGTTGAGATATTGATTAAAGTATAAAATTTTAATTAATAACAGGTAAGCGAGAACTCTGTGAATCTTTTCAGAATATTCATAAGCTTTCCAGGCTATCAGGGTATAAAGTTTACATTCTAAAATTCAGCTAGACAACATTTTCCTTCTCTCCAAATTTATTACTGAATGGAAACTTAGCGCATTGCAAGAAAATTTGCCTTTGCATGCTACCTTGAAACTATAGGCAAGATTTTTTATTAAATTGTATAGGTAGTCAATATTGATTTGTTATTCTTCTTAGGTTTGTGAGAAATGGTTCCTTGAATCAGACATTCAGACAATTATTGAGATTTAATGAGAAACATTTCCGTAAATGTAAATTTGAGTTCATCCAAACTTCAAAAGGATACTATACCTTCACAAACTGAATGGCTGCTCAAAATAATTATCAAGTAAATCTTCGATTATTAGAGAAAGTTCTAGTGCTAGGAAACACAGAATTGATAGGAACAATTTACAGCTCGCACTTGCTGCAAATCTTACAAGTAAGGAAATTTATAATAAGGAAAAATGATTTTACACATTTTTTGAAATTTTGTTGTGTGTAAAATCTGAGAAATTTCTCGGATGCTTGGACAACTATTTTAAAAAAAGACAGTTATTTTTTATAGTTATTTGATAAGTGAATTTTTCTATAAATATTTTCTGTTATGTAAAGTTTCAAATACGAAGTTACATGATAAAAGCTATTGCCTCGATTGAGGACTATAGTTATTTCAGCTTTATTTGGCGAAAGCGCAAAGTATAGTGTATTATAGAAATGTTATGTTAATGTAAAGAACTAGTAGTTCGGTTCTGTTTGTCGAAAGACTATTTATGTTAACGCGCCAAAAGATCTGGCCTGATACAAGGAGCTTCGTATTAGTACTTGTTAATGAAAATTTATTTTAGGTTCGCACCTTTGGCGAAGAAAAGGATTCATTCAAGTAAAATTTTCATTTTATTCTCTATTGTCTTAAAAGTATTTGTTTGTAAAATGTTGAAATATCTGTTGTGTTAAAGTAAATGATACTTTTAATGAAAGTTTAAAGCTCAAAAGAGCATATATAATATGTATTTAGTGCTAAAAATTCAAAATGTAAAAGTTAATGCATTTAAAGTTTAATACAGTCAATTGAGTTCGCTCAAAAAAAATTTTAGTTAAATCAAATCATGCGATTTTGAGCGAAAGCTTGCATGCATTTAAGATGAATGTAGAAAATATTTGGTATGCATGTGTTTTGTAGGGCTCTCTACCGACACTCTAGTTAATTTTCATGTTTATTAGCTCATGGAGAATTTAGAAATGAATTTAGGGTGTGTCTAAGAAGGTTGTTATGTGCTAACAAATCGATGTGCGTTTAGGTGGAGATTTCGTCCACTATAACATAGTACACTTGCGTTTTCACACCACACATTGTGGATAGCCAAAAGGGGATTAAAGTTTAAAATTTAAGCATGAATGTAATTTAATAATTGTGAATGCATGAAACACCGTAATGTGCGAAAAAACTGAAAAAGCTACGCTAAGGGCAAAAGGTTAGAAACTTAAAAAAGATTGTAGTGTGAAGTTAAAGTGCTATTTATTGTTAGAATCATGTATTCATAAATATTCCTTCCAGATGGCTGGAAGTAGATGTCTGAAGCCCAATTGAAAGATGCTGAAGAAAAGTGCAGCTGAGCTATGATGTAAAATCTCCTGCTGTTATAATTTGAAATTTTTGCATTTGAATGTAAACGGGGCTCAGGTCTTGTTAGTTGTAGAATTTATCAGTTTGTAACAGGTCTTTAAGGACCTTTATCTAAGTCTGTTTAAATTCTGGCATGGACAAATGTAGGGATTTATATTTATTTTAAATAACAAGTTAAACTTAATTTAAGTTACTTTCCTATAAGCCTTCATTCCCCTAATTGTCAGCGGCAGAATATTTAAATTTGGTAGCGCGCGTAAGAAAAGCAAATTCTACCAGTTGAAGAAAAAGTTTAAATATCGATGTTCCAGTAGGCAAAGTTAGAGAGGGAGTCTGGGAAATCTCTGTGCGTGCTAATACGCAAGCTTCCGCTTTGCTATTATTGCTGGTTAGACGTGGCTTTACAGAAATTACCTTACTGCCACTGAACTCATCTACGCGTTGTAGGATACAGGATTGTATGAGCCTGTAGTTTAATTCTACTACTTGCTAATATTTTGAATTCTTGAGTTTTGATGCTCCTGTTTCAGTTACCGCCCAAGCAGAGGCGTAGTATGTTAGCGTGAAGTTGACGCATTGTACATAATTTAAAGCGTTTAATAAAGGGCAGTTTTAACCCTTCGTCGGTGCAATCACTATTTCTCAAGGTTCTACACAACAGATAGGCAGTAGAACCTTACAAAGTATTAATTTGAAGTTATTACGTAGTGCTATAAAAATATCTGGGAAAATGTAAAGACAGTTGAAGAAAACAGAAATAAGCATATTTTTTAAGGGAATGTACGTGCCATTTCCTGTGCTGTTCATTCCGCCATGAGCGGCACATGAAATAGTGCCATTTCCGCCTAGACATTCCGTTACAAAATCTGCATTTCTCGATTCCTTCTACATGTCTTACGCTTTTGCCAGACATTTTAAATAATCCCTTTATTAAATTTAATTACCATTTAGTGGGTTGAAAAACAACAATTACTGAATAAAATTTTGTGTATTGTTTTAAAAACCTTTAAGCATCAAGTTGACGCTACCTTGACGATGATGGTCAAGTTAACGTACATCATACATTTCATGAATTAAAGACATTTTATGTACCATTATATTCGGATATTAAATACCAGCAATAAAGAGTATGGGTGAAACAGATGAATGTTTCTTGAAAGTAATTTTGTAATATTTGTTATTAGTGTAGATTTAGATATTCTTGTTGGATGTAATTAAGTACTCGTTTTGAAGTTATTACTCAGAGTTCAAAACTGCATCACTTATGTAATATACATAAAGTTAATTATTATTTATTTTGCTGAAAAACTACAGTGAATAAGTAATTATAGAAGAAAATTCTATGTATTGTTTTTCAAATATTAGGTATCCAACTACGTAGATGACACATTTTGTGAATGAAAGAAATTTGATGTGCTACTATGTCCGCGTATTAATTGTGATCAATAATGATTGTGGATGGTTTTGAAACAATTGAAAATTTAAAAAATACTTTTGTTATTATTTTCATCAGGGTACGATTAAATACTATTTTTGTCTGACCTAGTAAGTATTTCTTTTGAAGTTACTATTTCAGAGCTTGAATTTGAATTAACTTTATTGCATATATAAAGCCTAATTAGTATTCATTGTGTTGAAAAACTGCAATATTTTGAATAAAATATTATTAAAGAAAATTCTGTATTCTGTTTTTTCAAACTTTTTAGTATCCAGTTGCATTGATTATATATTTTATGAATTAAACCTTTTTATATGGACGATTATGAAACACATAAAAATTTAGAAAGTACTTTCGTACTAATTTTTTTTTGTTTGACCTAATTATGTATCTATTTTGAACAGAATGCCCGAAGTTCAAAATAAATTATATTTCATTTATTAAGTCGTATTATTCATTATGCTTAAAACTGCAATGTTTTGAAAAAATAATGCTTGAGTGGAAACAAACTTTTAAGTAAACTTTTTTATTAATCATATAATATTTTGTATGATATATGTTTGCTTATCAAATACATGTATCGTAACAAATACTGTGAGTTATTTAAAACAAATTAAAATTTAAAAGCTAATTTATAGTAATTAATTAGAAAAAACTTCAGTAAATGTTTTAATTCAGTAATGTTAATTTAAACATGCTTAATTGCTTAATTTAAACATGCTTAATTACTTTAAACATGTTTCAGTAATGTTCATGTCGATATTGAGAGGAGAAGGAGAACCCAGCCTTATTAACCAGGAAAGGTCTAATTTCTGATTTAACTAGCTGAGGGCGTGTTCTTTCCTTTACCCGCTACTAGCGACGTCACGATCACAGAGCCAAGGCCTTGTTCTTCCGGTGGTAATGGTTTGACTTGTTACTGCGGTCTGCTGCATTTCCTGACACTTCTCTCTCCATCACATTAGGACATTATTTGTCGCCTAGTGCAAAACGAACAGCCAGCCGCCATTCTAATGCTCTCTGTGCCCAAGTGCTTGCAGCGTAGCAAAACATTCGTCAGACAATGATTAATGACTTAATTGAGAGTATGCAAAGACATATAAGTACGTTATTTCTGCTCATGGCGACTATATTCGATCTAAGTAAACTGGTATGATTTGAAAATTTTGTATCAAATTTTCAGTCATGAACAGTTCTATCAATCTTGTGAATTTCAAGTTTCTAAAACCTTTCCTTCTTAGTACTGCAATTTCCTTGCTGAGGAGTATAAATTTGACAGAAATTATTTAGAGGACGCTTTAAATACTAGTATATATTATTTGGGTTTTAGCCTTACATTATTTTTTAATTTACTAAATTTTCATTTCTCCTAAAGAAAATAAAGCGAGCACTTTTTATAGATATTTAAATA